>BSSO01003346.1:0-16723 GCA_030267885.1 Mesembryanthemum crystallinum | reverse complement strand
TGTAAAATGACTGATATACCCTTACTTGCCTTAATTACACAACTGTTAGTTATTTGACAAACACTACTCTTATAAATTTGAAAAAACTTTTTGGAGGTCTGACAATAGTGGGTGGATCGATTTATAAGGGAAAAGCTTGTCAAATACTTTGCTGTTGTGTAATTAAGGCAAGTAAGGGTATATCAGTCAGTGCCCCCATACATTAACTAAATCAAATAGTAAAAAAACCCCTAACGGAAAGGAGCTCCGTCAACCATTAGGTTATAGAAAACGTTAAAATCAAAGTTCAGGGGTACCACTGGCATTATTGGAAAAGCGTAGACACCACTGGCATTAGGCAAAAGTTCAAGGGTACCACAGGAAATTTTCGTTTTTTTTTTTTTTTGATAGAAGGATTGTTTGTGTTGTTTTCTCCTATTTATCTTTTTTTTTTTTCCTCAATTTTTTGCACCTTAAATAGTCATCAGTCGTCACATAAAAACACATCTCCTTGAATTTCCACTTACCAAGCCTCTTTGTCAATTTTCTTAATGAGATCCAGAAAAATCTCTTTTATCACGTGACAATTGAAAGTTGACATGCTAGAAACCAATGTCTTCCGATAAAGAGACCTCAAAAATGTTGCCAATGTCAATTGCTAGTAGGGTTGTCAAATAGGTCGTGTCGGTGTTCGTGTCAAAGTTAAACGGGTCGAATATCTCTTTTCCCAAATCTAACCCGCTTAATACCCTTGACCTTGACCTGATCTGTTTAATAAACGTGTTACCTACTAATCACCTGTTAACCCGTTTAACCTTTTTAAATTTAATTAGATAAGCTAAAATTGATAAATTGCTCAAAATAGTTGAAATTATATTATAGTTACTTATTTCAAGGTAATTAAATATAAATTCGACGAATATAATTAAACGGGTGGGGAGCAGGTCATATTCGTGTTGAAAATCTCAACCTTAACCTAACCCGTCTAATTAAACGTGTAACTCGTGCCGGCCCATTTAATTAAACGGGTTGTAAACTCTCAACACTAACTCGCCATATTCGTGTACGGTTTGTGTCGTGTCATTTTTTGACAACCCTAATTGCTAGTACAACATCCACATTGCTGGAGATGTTAACTCTTTTCAGTGCAAAAGTTCCCATTAATTTGATGACCAAGGGTTCTAAAACAGCGTGTCTCATATATTTTTTATCTAGTTTATGCCTCAAGTTCAATTTCCACTTTAGTCTTAGTTCTAACTTATAATATGAGAAATTATTGAAGATAGTTGCATTATGATTAAGTTTAGTGTGTGATTAACATGATGACAATACTTGCATAGAAGGAATATAGTAATTAGGTTGGTAAGATGCACAACAATTATTAGAGGGAAAAAAAAAACAAACAGAGAAAGACTTCCTACCTGTTCTTCTTTTCCACCATTTCAGTACACAAAAATCAAGTAATTAATTAATAACAGCACAAAAAAATCAAGATCTCAATTTACATTGCAAACTGAAATTTTAAGAAGAAAAGAAAAGAAAGCACAAATCAAGCTCTATGCTTACAGAAGATATCAACAAATCTGGGGAGAATAGCTTCCAAACAACTGAAATTTGAGGTCAGAATTTTCAGAAATCGAATCCACCATCATCAAATCCAGCATCATACCCAGAATCATAAACATCATCGGCCATCTCACCAAGCACAAGTCCACCAAGGGCACCTCCAAGTAGCCCAGCTCCCAATCCCATTCCAAACTTGTTGCTCTTCTTTGGCTTTTGTGGCTTCTGGGTCTGGGCAGCATACCCTGCTGGAGGGTAACCACCAGGGTACCCACTAGGTGGAGGAGGGTACCCGTATCCCGCCCCAGCCCCAGCAGGTGCGGGAGGGTACCCTCCTCCATAGGCTGGGTACCCTTGTGCCGGTCCGGCTTGATACGGAACCGCCATCGGTGGTTGCTGGGGAGGGTACTCTCCAGCTTTTTGTGGTGGTGGAGGGTACTCTCCTGCCTTATGTGGGGGTGGAGGGTACTCTTCTGCCTTATGTGGGGGCGGAGGGTACCCACCGCTACTGGGGTACCCTGCCCCTGGCGCTGGATACGCCTGTGCTGCTGCCCCACCAGGCGGTGGGTACGCCTGCGCTGCAGCGCCCCCAGGCGGTGGATACGCCTGCGCTGCAGCCCCATGGGGCGGGTACGCATGCGCAGCTGGGCCATGGGGTGGAGGATACACCCCTTGCGGAGGCGGGGCTGAGTAATAACTAGAGGAGCTGCTACTGGTGTAGTTGGAGCTACTACATGGCTTAGAAGTGGAATGATCACCACCACCAACAACAACATTATTATGTTGACCCATATCAATAAACTTACATGAGAACTTGAGTTCACCATGAGCCTTTCCATTAGACCTCTTAACCTGATAAGTCAAAAACTGAGGAGTACTAGGATCTTTAGCCCTAACACCATCTAACAACTCCTTCAACGACACAAGAACCTCTCCCAAATCCTTATCAGCCCCAAAGCTATGCTCATGTTTGAGTTGGAAGACGAGATATTTACCTGGCTTCACAGCAGCGTTCTCGTCGATAGTGAACCTCATGGTGTAGTTCCACGAAGGGGCCGTACCCCCGTCCTGATGGACGGGGGTTTTCTGCTTGTGTTTCGCATCGTCAGAGAGGTAAACAACGACGTATACATCCATCTTGCCAATGAGATTGACATTTTTGAGGTCTTTTGCAGAGATCAGAGTCAGTTCCAATGTTTTGTAACCCATATTTGTTATCTGTTTAATGATCTGCAAATGCAAAGATGGTTAGGTATATAGCAGCAGAAAAGATAGGAAAGGGCAAGGAAGATGAGATGAGATAAAAGGGGAAGTTCTAAGAGCCCTTAAAGTTTGACCTCAGGTTATTGAGAAGAAGAAAACTAGATGATGAAGAGAGAGAGAGAGAGAAGAGAGAGAGAGAGAGAAGCTTACTCGGTTGCGTTGAAAAGGTCCAAGGTTGAAGGTTCCTCCTGTGTTAAGAAAAACTGGAAGAAAACTCTACAACGTCATTAATTACAGTATTTGGCATTAGTGGGACGCATGCAAACAATAAAATCGGTTAGTGCATCTACTAATTAAATGCAAAGTACCAAACAGCCCAGCTAGTACCAACAACTTAATAAAGCACAAATGTGTGGACCACTATACTTTATTTTATTTAGGGGATGTATAATTTATCACCATGATCATATCTAAAAATCCTAGACACAACTTTTGGAAGAAAAGTAAAGTAAAAAGGACTCAATGAAAATATCAAGAAAAGCCAAATTAAAAACGGTTTTGCTAACAAATGCCTTAAGGGCAATGGTTAAGGAGCATTTAATGCTTCCATATTCATTATTTTTCAACCCACTAACATAACTAAACCATTGCCCTTAGGGCATTTGTTAGCAAAACCCAATTAAAAATACTCAATAGTAACAAAATCAGCATTAATAATGATGATATCTCTTTCAATTAATACAATTTATAACAGCAGTTATTAGTAATATGAATTTCACCAAAAGATAGCAGTTAGCATGACCGTTGATGATAATACTACCAAAAAAAAAAAAAAAAAAAAAAGCAAACTATATATTTATACTGCGTTTCAAACAGATTGTTTACAAGTTACAACAGAGAATACTTAGAGCAAAAACATCAAATTATCACATTTCAGGATCTGCTCACAAGAATCTGAGAGAGTGTGTGATGAAACAATCCATTCAGCAGAGAATTGATTGTTTGCAGCAGCAACGCGCGACTGTTCCTATCCATGGGGCGGTTTTTCCAGGCTATGTTTGGGTGTGACTAGACAATGACATCCTCTCTCGAACGTAATTCTTCAAAGGCAGAACTTTGTTGATCAAGTATAAATTTGAGAAAAATACGTGGCCAAAATTATGATCTCACCACCTTGTAGGACTTGTGCCTCTTTCCTGTGAATAAATTCAGCAAAACTCTATACATTAATATCTACTGTACCGTGTTTATAGGATCTGGTCTATGAAATCACTAACACTACCCTCATGATTCAATACTGTGGCAATTTTACTGAGAATTATAGTACCCAGTACCCAGCTCATCTAATGCTTGTCACATGTAGCAACAAGTTAGACTAATACTTAATAGTCATGTAAAATCCATTAAGAACTTGTCTTAAAATCATCCATCAAACAGTAAAGAAAAAAAAAGTCTTAGCCTATAGGTAACCTGCTCTTTTTGACCAAAAAAAAAAAAAGTAGTGCTTCAAGGCTTCGGGTGAGTAGCGCAGTGTTGTACCCCACTTGCTCCAAGGAATGGCCTTGGTTCAAGTCCTATTTCATTGCCATTTCATACCATGATATTACAAGCTAGTCTAATCAGACATTTGCTTCACTTACTGAACTCTGAAATAATGAAGTTCATGCTGGGAAATAACATCTTACGTACCATGGTGGATGGATACGAACAAAATTTGCTACTTCCAGGTCAACATCACCACAAACCCTTGAGTTAAAGATGATAGTCCATATCTTTCCAAAATTTTCCTGTCGAGGATTCTCCAATGAACTCTGCAGAGTGAGAAAAAGTATGTCACCCCATAGTTCTATCTGATGATGAAATGCAAATAGCAGATATCCAAAAGCTCCCTAAGTCTACCAGTGAGACATTCNCCCTCCCCCTCCCCACAAAAAGTAAAAAGAAATCCAAATAAAAGAAAGCAAAAATTATAAAGGGGCAGAGAGAGAGAGAGAGAGAGAGAGAGAGAGGATAAATACAAAGAATGAAAACATAAATCTCTCGGCTGGCCCTACTGCTACAACAACTCCTAACAATAACGTAGGGTTTGGAAAACATTAGAAATAGAGATAGACATAGAGTTAGCGGAAAAGCCGTAAGGATCAAGGCCAAAAGACATAACCTCCTCATTTTCAAGTAAAGAGCAACGACAAACGGTCAGCTTCGCATCAAAGGATCTCGATAGTATCTTCACATTAATGCACCTTGCTTCATCTGAGTGTTATAAGAAAAGTAAAAATAAGATAAGCATCACAACTCAAACTTTTTGGTCATCATTATAACTTGAGGCATCTATCAATCTACAAAGGTCAGTAGCATTTAAAATTGATCAATTTTGTTAATGTCTGAGACTTACACGAAGGAAAGAGGGTACGGCGGCCCTTATGCAGAATATAGCATGTAGTTGATTTGTCAGAAACAAAACAAAAAGAAAAAACAACAAGAAGAAAAAAAAAAAGAAAGAAAGAAAGAAAGAAAGGCAAGTATACCTAATGCTTGGTCAGCATGCTACAACTATTAAGTCATTCCCAAAGGAAGAATCCTCAACTAGTCATGGTTGATGTGAAACAAAGGCATCCTCAATTATTCATGGAGAAATTAGAAATTGGAACTCAAATTTTTATTGTTGTTTCACTTCATATGCTCAAGTGCTCCTGACAGGAAGCTCACTTCTAAAGTGATATGCTATTTTGGGCAGCAGTACAAATCAGCAAGGGGATATGGGAATATCGTATTATGTTTTATCACTAGAGAAAGGATTAATGGAAATCTTGTTAATCTCGATGAGACTACGAATTTAGACACTGGATTGAGCAATTACGGCTGTATGAACTCAAATCCAAGGGCTCCTTCTAGTTGAATATTAGTGCAACAAGCAGCAGGATCTACCAGGATATATAGTCGTATTTGATAGGGCATTTAGTCACAGTGCATAGATGGCTACATGTGGTCACCTTGAAGCTGATTTCAACCTTAATCTGTGTCAAATCACTCACCAAGGAGTCAGTCTGATCACCCCGGGGACGATCAAAAGTCTAGGAGGAGGTGTTCTTACTAGTTCAGGTGCTTTTCATGTAGCTCAGCATCCCAAATTTGAGAGCATAATGCAGCACACTTGGCAGGAGAAACTTCCCAGTTGTAAGCTATACAGGGTACAACAAAAGTTTCAAATGTTGAAGGGCAAGCTCAAGGAGCTCAATTCCCAAGTATTTGCTGGCATCTTGGATAGGGTATTGTAACTAAGAGAAAGAAATTGTGCAGCTGCAGATGCAGGATGATTTATACAATCATCAGTTAACATTTACCAGAAGACAAAGTGGTAAAACTGCGCTTGACAGAGTTGCTGATGCAAGTGCTGTATATAAAATCTAGCAAGAAAGGAATATACCATCTTCCAGCAGAACCAGAATAAAAGCTGGATAACTCAGAATACATTTCACTTTTAAGAGCTGCATTTAGCTGTCCAGGGTTGAGAAACTGCTTCAGAGCATGGAGTATTACCCTTGTTGACGTAAGTGTTCTCTTGAGTCCGTAATTTTAGTTTAAATTCTTTTTTCATGGCTTGCTGATCTCTTGAGCATATAATTTCTGATTGGGCCTTGTACCCTTCTTAGAAGATGCTGAGGCCAAGTTTAGGGTAGTTTGTGAAGAGTTGTCTATGAAGTAAGCCTGTATATCGACTGTGCTTTTTCGGGTAATGAAATTAGTTTTAGGGATTTTCTACATGGTACCCCCCCTCTACTTTTAAAATATCTACCAAATACCTAAAGTTTTTCCCGCACCCACATGGCACCCCTGTACTTTTACAATGTCCACATCATGCCATTTATGAACAAGTTTCGTGAAATTGGCTGTCTTATCTGACGACCTGACTTAATTAAGGATTAATTACTAGTATAGAAAGGCAAAAATAAACAAAAGTTTCCCTCCATTTACGAGGATAGGACCTGCAACTAGATACATGAATTGGGGAAATCGAAATTCAACTAGATGGAGGGAAACTTAAAATCTGTTTTCTTTTCCTTTTTTTTTTTTTTTTTTTTGCCTGTGTGTCTTTCTATACTAGTATTTAACTCGTAATTAAGTCTAGTTGTCATATAACAAAGTCGGTTAATGAACATTGTTCAATTAGGGCATGCTGTTGATATTGTAAAAGTAGAGGGGTACATGCAGATTTGGAAAAAACTCGGGGTATTTGATAGACATTGTAAAAGTACAGGGGCACCATGTAGAAACTCCCTTAATTTAAATAATCAACTTACAAAAGTAAACAAATTGTTCAGATGAGCCACCCAAGAAAAAACATCATAAGGAAATCAAAGGAATCCTTCCACCTATTGGACAAACTTCAGCCTGAAGCTTCTTCAGGAACTCTGTGTCCTGTTCCTTTTGCAATTGCATTACTTGCTGCAGTCTTCCAAACATTCCACTGCTGCCAAACAAAGCAACTTATACGCACTAAGGTCCAAATCACAGTTTTCATATGAAATTCTATGGCACATACTATTGAGAGTCACTCGGCCACCACTCACCTTGATTGTTTTCGAACTGTAAAAGGTCTCCTATCATCCACAGAAGTGGAACCAAAAACTTCCTGGAATTTGTCTGCCATTGTTTTCCTTCTGGGTTCTATAATAGCAATATCTAGATTTTGAGCTTTCTCCTGCACAAGGAACAAGAAATATGACTAACAGCAGAAGGATACTTTAGGCAAGTTAGAAAAGAGACTTGAAAAAGATACCTCATCGTCCGTTGATGATCCACTATTCATAATCTCACAAGTGTCTTCATCACTGATTATAGCCTTCCCTGATGATGATAGACTTCTGATCACAGCATGCTGTCCAATCCTTCCTTTCTTTCTACCATCCTGTAGCATGTTGTTAATCAGACTTGGACCACAATGAACAAATGTGAAAATAAATCATTGAAGAACAAGATAGGAACCATTTTGGACTTCAAATGAAGATTCTTGTTCTTTCCACGGAGGTCATCCAAAAGCTCAACCATGGAATGTCTAGAGTGATCATGTTCAATAACTCCTTTCATGGGTAATGCATGGCTTGACGTTGACATATTCTCACCATCAGAACCTCCTAGAATTTCACAAGTAGATTTGTCTATGGGCTGATTATCAAGGGCGTCAGGTTCATCCACTAACTCATCATCAGTGGTTGAGCCACGGTCATCACCTTTATGATCAGAAGGCCAAAAATCTCCTTTCCTATCTGGCTGAAAATGAGATGCTGGTCTGATCTTGGTTGTCCATCTGCCACCTGCAGCAGTAAATTTATATACAGATCATTGCAATTCCATTACAACATTAAGAGTCTAACACCATTTTTCTACAATGTAGATTCTGCCATTAATTTATTGGTATGGATGATAACCGAAGAGAAGGCTAGAACATGTTCAAAGAGTTTGCATTTCATAAGAAATCCAGGGTCAACACAGTTAAGAAATCCAGATCTAAGTTTCATATTTGCCTCCTTGAATAACTATCTCCTAGGATGCACATGTATCAGAATTAAGATCAGAAACTGAAGCTGCAAATCCAATTTTTCCAAGTATAATTAGATGACATGAATAAGGAATACTCCTCCCTTGTTACATGTAATTTGCATATATTCCCAATATCTCAACTTCTCAAAGGCTATTTGATAAGCAGGAAACTCAACTGAGGCCTCTGTGGGTGGTCTAGCAAATTTAGCAAACAATTGCATGGGAACACAACAACACATCTTTCACTTGAAGTAACTCAATAATTCGCAATCTAACTAAGAACTGATTTTTCAGAATAAGTCCCAGGACATTCCCTTAGCAGGTGTTTACCTTTTGCATGCACAGGATGGTGCGCAGAGCACCTGCAGTTTTCACCCAGACGAACTAGTCTTCTGACATTTTTATCAACTGCAGACCCTGTGCACAGCTCACTTTGCTTTCCCTTTCCTCTGGTATAAAGATCCAGTGTCTCAGATACAGTAGGCCCAGTTATGACAGAGTTAAAGAGCATTTTCCTTTCCTTTTAACAGAAAATATGAAGTAAAATGTGTAAGTCATAGTGCCATTATGACAGCAGTTGTAGACATATGTGATGTTAAATCAGCAGAAGAGTCAATATATCAGCACATTATCAGCAAGAATCGCAACAATTGAGAGGGCAATGCTGTACCTCATTATCAGAAATCTGCTCATTTACTTCGGAAGTGGAACTATCTCTTTTCAAACTAATTGAGCTGCCCCCAACATTATTCGTCCAAACAAGCTTGTTCTGGTCTTGAAAATCGGGAATTTCAACCTCGTCTTCAGAAGAGAAACCTACATCCTTCTGACAGAGATAGTTTCTGTTACATACTGCTCAACAAGTTATCTTCTTATATATGTAGGTACCAATAGAATACTGGACAAGAAATTTTTCTTTCTGCACAATTGTCCTCACATCCAACTGCTGGTTTAAGGCCTTCATCACTGCAATCATTAGCATAATGACCACAAGGACTACTGACAGACAGCCTATGCATTAAGCCACCAAGCCCAGGCGGAAGGTCCTATACTCTTGATGAAGAAATCAGACTAGTCTCAGTCATGTTGCTTGGACTTTTGATTACCTGATGGACACCTGCATGAGAGACACTTCTGTAACTGCCATTAGGGATTGACATAACAACAATGCAGGTGCTCCAGACCACCCAAAAACAACACACCAAGAGCAAGAGTTNCCCCCCCCCCCCCCCCCCCCCCCCCCCCCCCCCCCCCCCCCCCCCCCCCCCCCCCAACATGAGCCAGATAGAAAGAAATCAACATGACATTTGAGAATACCTTTCAGTAACTCAAGCTGTGATACAACTCCTGGGCCTTCCTGAAATAGAGAAACAATATGTACACTTTCTTCAGAAACGCTAATCAGCAATGGTCTTGGCCACAGAGCATCACCTACTCTTAATTTGCTAAGTTTAAAACATTCATTGAAATTAATGATTTTGCCTTGTATTCGAAGCCCCACATCAAGGCTTGACTACAGAAGCAAGTGTCTGTCAGTTTGTTCTTGCTTACATTCTGATCAACATATAAATACCTCAATTTAATAGTAGTATTACATAAGGAGGTATGTAGGCATATGAGTACAAGTATGTATCTAAAGATAATTGCTTCACTTAACAATAAAGGTGCAGCACAATGAAGTAGAAGACAACAAAACTAATTACCAATATCATAACTGATCAGTAGAGCTCAACAAAGGATATATCTTCTTCCTATGTTGAATGCAACTAGGCACCATTTCTAGGAACAAGTTATCTTGAAAGAAACTTTTGTACCATGAGAAAAATTGCATACTCTTGCATAATTAATCTGCTTCTCGTGCAAATTTATGAGCCTCATCAGCTCATCAATGAATCCCTTAAACTTGTTACACGGAGAAATTGAGAAAGTAATTTTTGTTTCACTAATTTTGCTTAAAGGTATTAATACAATACTTATTTTGGTGTATGTTTTAGGAAGCATCATATCTTTTCTGCCAAGGGCTAGTTATAAATGATGGTTGAGCTGTATACTAGATTTTCCTTCCTCTAAGTGACTATCTTATCAGCTGTTCTCATTCTCCTTCCTCCAACTACTTAACTCCCTTCTCCTTTACCCTTTTTCCTTTAATTATCCTCCAACCATTCCGGAATCTCTATAGCTCGTAACTGAAGTAGATAACAATGCGAATTTCTGAACCACCATTCCTTTCCTATTGACCAACCTAATGGTTATTACCAAACAGAATCACATATCCCAGCTTACTCAAAAATATTTTCCACTAAATTAGGAGGATCAGGGAGGAATCAACCTCAGCAAAATGTGAAATCCCTTTTCTTCAAAATAATGTCAAGGCAAGCGTATGGGCATAAAGTCTTAAGAGTGCTCCCTCCGTCCCATTTTAAATGTCTCCATTTTCAGTTTTAGGCCCATTCCAACTTCATTGTCTAGGTTTGCCTTTACCCTTTTTACACTTGCATGTCTGTCAGATTAGTGCAATTTAAGCTAGTAGTGCTCTGAAGCACGGAAACTTTCATGGAGGTCATGTTTCCCGTTTCGGAAATTTGGAAACTCGGAAACTTCCTATTCACCGAAGAACAACTTTTCTATTAATTGACCTCTAAAATCCCAAATGCACTTTTCTTTCTACTAATCTCTTTAATTATTGCCCAAGTTAACTCTATAAGCTAATTTATCAATACTGCTATTAATGATAAGCAAGATAACTTTAGGTTTCTAAGAAAAAAAATAGTATTTCTTCTACTTTTTTGAGCTTCTACATGTCCTAGTTTTTGACAAATGACTGTTTCCGCTTTTCCCGTTTCCCATTTTCGTTTCCTCGTCTCCCGTTTCCATGCAACATAGGCTAGTAGCATTAAAGTCATTTTAATTCCATTGCTCATTTGCTCAAATGAATTGAAACATCAAAAGACCTAATGGTTCATAATCTTTTACGTAAGTTATCAGCTGATAAACTAATCAAAATCAACTAATATTGCAAAGATTAACGTGTCATAAGTTCATAATTCTAACTTACCTTCTTACGCTCCGACGTTCCAGCTAAGGAGACGATCTTCTCAGGCCAGGCAAATTCTCGCTCTTCATCCTCATCTATAGAAAACCCCAAAATTGATAACAATACTTTGAAAAATGGTTTCTACATAAAATTATCGAATTTTAAGCTAGCTTACCAGAGATACTCTGATCAGAGTCTTCATTTCCCTACCAAAAAAATAAATTAATTAATTAACGGAAGAAAAGTGAAATTCAAAGCAATAATTTGCAGTTTCAGTTGATTTTCAAGAATTAGAAGAACAAACAAAAACGAATTCCGAAAAAGCTAAGGAGGATTAGCTTACTGGAAGTGATTTGCCTCGCCACATTTCGAGCGTATGGTGCTTTCGCTTTGCCGATTGCTTCTCGCCGGTGCACGATTGCTTGTTGTCGCCGGTCACCGGTTTTCAATTATCGTCGCCGTCAATTTTGCCGTTCGTTAATTTTTTTGGACTTGTGATGAGCTAAGTACACTCTCAGTCTCTCTTAATAANTTATATGGTGCACTTTGGGGTAAGAGGTAATAATTCGTGTCATCAGATCGTGTTCGGGAGATATTTGTGCCGACTTTGTGTCGATCTCAATATATATGAAAAATTATGTACAAAGTTTATAATTAAAATTCGTCAAATTGTGTTAAGTTTAGGTTATACGTGTTTGTGTTCGTGTTTCTCTTAATAACTTTGTATCATATTGTCATGTTGTGTTAAACTTTGTCAACTCTATAGGTGGTATTGTATTTTTTCCATAAAGTATATTCTTATTTTTAATTTTTGGAAACATTATCAGAAAACCCCTCTTATATACCCCGTATATTTGTTTTTCCGGGCAATTTCTCTTGAAAAAAAAAAGGCCAAACCCTCTTTCATCGCCATTAGGTTTTATAATCACCCATCTCCGATCACTTTGAGTGGTTTCCGGCTAGTTCTAAATTTGCCCCTAGATAAATACTCTCTCCATTCCCTCCTTGTTAATTACTAAAACTACCTGAAATTAATTTGTCAAAATCAAATAATCTCTCTCATCATTTCCTTTTGTGTTGTTGCCTTTTCTTTGTCCTCTCCTCTACAACTCTCCTTTGCAACCATCTATTGGCACCATTGAAGAACTAGGCATGTAAAGGAAGGGAAATGGGAAGGGTATTATGACAAAAAGGATATTTTGGTCAAAAAAAGTTAGAAGTGGTCAGAAATGACACAAAGTGATCATAGAAGGGTAATCATTAATCAGTAATCTTAAAATGAAATAGCGATAAATGAGGGTTTGCCACAAATAAAAGAAAATAAAGAGGGGTTGCTACAAGATGTTGTATTTTAAAGGAGGTTTACGTCAATTTTTCCTTTTTTTTTTTTTTTTTATTTGGTACCCAAACATGGAAAAATGTTCCAACATGACCCTAATAGACATATCTTGTTAGGTTTTCCCACCAGGTAAGTTTGTGGTAATTAGTTTATGTTTGGCAAGAGCATATAGCTTTTTGATAAAAGTTACTTACAACTTAAAACTTGTAACTAGTTCTTTTCACACTTTGTGAAATACTGTGATGATATGCTCTTCACCCATCCAAAGAAAAAAATTGCAAAGTCAGAACTTATGGTAAGCCTATGTTTGGCAAAATTAGTTGTAGTTGTGAACTACTGTAGCTATAGTTGTTACTTCAAATCTTGTTTGGTGCATGAGAGAAAAAAGAACAAGATTCAAACTGTAACTTTTACCCAAAATTTAGCTATCAAGTGAAAGCTGATATGTGTAACTTTCAAAAACTAGTTGTAGCTGCCAAGTGAAAGCTAACTTTGGTTTCAAATCTTGTTCGGTAGATGAGAGAAAAAAGAACAAGTTGTAATTTTCAAACTTTAACTTTTGCTCTAAAGCTACCAAAAGCCAATTGTTGGTGCCAAACATGCATAACCTAAGTCCGCAGTTGGGTATATTAAAAAAATTAAAGATTTTTACCGTTTGACAATTTGGAGGCCTACACATGAATTTTGGTTCCTCAATATCTTAGTCGACGTGTTTTTATTATTCGCAAATTTCCTGTGGTACCCCTATATTTTGAATCAATGCCTGCGGTATTCAAAATTTTTGAAATGTGCCTGGGGTACCCTTGTATTTTTAACAAATGTCCAACATGCCCACTAAGTCCAAAATATGACTATAATATCCTTGCAATGCATTTTTTCAAAGATGACTATGTTTGACTTTATGTTTCCCTATTTTATAATTACACTTTATAAAAGAATATATACATATAAAAAAACCAGATAAATAAAAAATCAATAAAATAAAAATTCTAAATTAAAAATAATATTTTTTTTCTCAAAAAAAAGTTTTAATTTTAAATTAATCCAAAATATTAAATTTTAAAGTTAAATTAATTAAATTTTTATTGACATTTGAAAACATTTAAAATTCATTTTTTATATAAAATTTTATAAAAAAAATTAGAAAATAAATAAAAAATTTGTTAAGTTCTAAATAAATATTCTAAAATTTGTATATTTATTGCTTTTAGTTGAGTTGGGCATTGTGATTCATTAACCCGTTCGTCTCCTTTATGACAGTCTTAGTGCAATTTTTTTATTTATTATTTTTGGCTTTACTAATCTGGTGCTAATATTTTGACAAAGACACATATTCTTTGCAGCAATTTTTTTTTCTTAAATCCAATCTATTCGTGATCAAATCATTATGTATATTTTGTATAGTATATATACTAATTCCTGTTATAGATATGTATGATTATAACTTAGGATCTAAAAGTAATTACATTCTATACGCCAAATCAAGAAATTTACAAGCTAATAAATTTCATACCATTTCACAAAGTGAGTATATCGTTACTCCTTCAATTATAGGGATTAAACCCGAATATGGTACGACAAAGCATGTTATAGTAACATGTGATATCCCAAATTAAAATAAATAAACTAATACTGTACCAATAAATTTAAGAAATTAAAAAGACATGGAGTTACATGAGCGTGGAGCACGCGGGCAGGGAAACAAACCAAAATTAGGTAACCCCAGCACAAAACCCTATACTCCTAAAACAGATGGCATGAGGTAATATGATTAACACATTAAAAATTACACCAAAATTGCATCCACATTCAAAAAAAAAAAAAAAAAAAAAAAATTTGTTCACACTAGCTCTAAGGAGTAGTGCATGAGCCCCTCAAGGTCATGATCCTCTCTATATAAAATCCCATGCAACCAAGTCACAAACCATCAAACAACTTACTAAAGCAATACTCAATCATTAGCATATATACTTACTAGTAACATCTTAGTAAGCACTTCCAATAACAACACTACCATGTCTCCATCTCCCACAACAACAACATTAACACTCTCACTACTCTCATCTTTTTGCCTCCTCCTTCTCCTCCCTCTGTGTTGTCACTCAATAACCTCAACTTTGTCGTCGTTGGAGGAGGAAACTACTCCCTACGACGTCCTGATAGAGTACAACTTACCCGTGGGGCTGCTCCCCGAGGGAGCGACAGGGTACGACCTCGACAGAGAGACAGGGAAGTTCACGGTGTACCTGCCGCGAACCTGTTACGTAAAAGTCGGGTCGTACAAGCTGAGGTTTAAGCCCACGATAATCGGATGGATCTACGATGGCCGTCTGACCGGTATCGACGGTGTCAGCGTCTATGTCTGGCCTATTTGGAAGTCCATCTCCCAGGTGGTCCGGAATGGTGATGAGCTTACCTTCAGTATATGGCCTGTTCACGAATCATTCCCCGTCCATTTGTTCAATCACTCTCCTCCTTGCGGCGACTGTCCTTGCGACTGTGATGATGACTTTGGGCCTATTGGCAATAACTATCAGCATCATCAGCTAATAAAGATGCTCAAGGATGCGAACGGGACAACACTACTTGATCTATTGGTTTAATTTTCTGTATCAGCTACGTTAAGTTGATGAATAAGTTGTCTTATTGTTCGTTTACTTCATTACTTAGCTTGTTGTATGTTCGTCGTTGTCGTTGTCGTTGTCGTTGTCATGGTCTGTGTATGAGGTCGTCGCTAGCTAGTTCGTAGTTGTTGTTGTTGTTGTCATGGCCAGTTGGGTAGTAGGAGATATAATGGTCCAATCAATTGTTGTATCTCCTATCGCAGGCCTAGGGCTCTATAATGAAGCCTACTATTTATGTTGCGTCCTACTTAGTTTAGTTTTAAGCAGGTTGTTATCGTGCATGGTCACTATGGCTCTAGCTAGGAGCATGTATGTTATATATAGCTCCCATGCACCTGTATGAATAATTAATTCTCCTTCGTGCCTCTGGTTGAATAAGATGCTGCTGATATAGTTAAGTAGCAATTACATATGGTGTTGGTGTTGGTGGTGTTGATGTTGGAATCTCTACTCTAGATATATTATTAGTTCATCCATGGTTCCATATACGTGCCCTACCTAATTCTTTTCGCAAATTCTTAGCTATACCCGTTTAAACATTTGACGATTCATTTTAGAGGTGATTAATTTTTTTGACTTAAGTATGACATTTTACAACTTATTAACATTTTAATAAAATTACTCTGATCTAAGGCTATGTTCATCAACGGAGTTTGGAGTAAAGTTTAATTAGTGGTTTCACTATGCCTAACAGTTGCTATTACAATTTTGGGTGTTTGATAAAGTAGTGTTTGGGCGTAGACCTTAGTGGTTGGGGTAGTGTCTTTAAAAGGCTACCTATAGTAGTAGCTTCTAGTCTAGCTCCTAATGGTTGAGGTGGGTTTTTACATTATTTAACACAATTGTCTTATGATCCCAACAGCTAAAGTTACCAAACATTTCTTTTTAAAATTAAACCGTTAGGACTAACAACTATCGAAACAACTAGCGACTACTAAAACAGCTATAGCTACTAGAACAGCTAACAGCTATTACGACAGTTAAGTTTCCGAATATGCCCTAAGTCGCTAAAAATCACCCCTAAATTGGATCATCTAACAGTTTTACGATTATTGTACAAGACGGTTGCTTGGTTCTTTTATTATTTCCCCCTTTTCTATAAATGGGAGATTTGAATAACAAAAATTGATTTTTTTTTTTCTATGGAAGTCTTAAATACATGACACATAGATATAATCCCTCCATTTTAAAACAAAATTCTTAAAAAAAAAAAAAACATATATTATACTTCTTGTTTTATGAAATTTACTCTTTTGCCTTCTCTCATTGTGAATTTATGACTAACAATAGTTGAGTAACTTTGACCTTCTATTTAGCTTGATTTTGCAATTTCTCAATGAGTGACTCTCTTGTACAACCGTCTAACCGTTAGACAACATAATTTAATGGTGGCTTTTCGTAAGTTAGGGGTTATTTTTAGTGGTTTAGGGGCTACTTTAC
>BSSO01003345.1:0-16724 GCA_030267885.1 Mesembryanthemum crystallinum | reverse complement strand
AAACTTTGTGGATTGCTGGGACAAAACCAGTTTACAACTACAAGTAAAGCCATCACTAGCTTACCAGCGAAAAGTCATCGTTTTCTCCTCGCTTGATGTTCTCTTCATTAGGAATAAGATGGGCAGTCATCATCTCCCATGTGGTCCATGCCTTTGCAGCTGCAAGCTAAGGAAGTAAAGAACCATGCAAAACAAAATGAAAAGAGCAAATGAATATCTTTGATCCCACTTTGATATGCAACACATTTCCTCAAAGCAACATGATGCACAACCATGCAGGACACACTATTATTTCCAATGGTACACATAGCTCATAACATGAGGCTCAGGAAAGAGAATTTTTTTAAAAAATAAATAAAAACACCTTCAATCTAGATATGTTGACCGCATCGAAAACTTTTTAGCAAAACAAAATAGCAATTAGTACTAGCTGAAGGATAATAGTACTAGAATGCCTGTGTGAAGTTTTAAGGATTCTCAATGGCATATCTTCAAGAACCTCACTAAGTCATTGTTCAACAAATGTATGACCGACAGGGCCCTCACAAGACAGAAACAGCCTGATAAGTGAGCAACATTACCTGTGTTTCCATGTCATCAGAATTTAACCTCTTGTGATAGGCGTCAAGAAAACATCCCCGTTCACTTTCAGGAATTAGATCTCTGAATGGTTCCCAAGCTGTATATTTAAAGAAGGAATGAAGTAACAATTAACTTTTCGTAGTATGAAAGAAGGGATTCAGGGTAACAAAATCACACAGAAAAAACTCATAAAGGTGGGACTTTTTGATTTTGTAGAGAAAACTCCTAGATCGACCAATGATTCTCAAGGAAAGCATCCAGAATTTTTTCTCCCAATTTAAGATATACTTTCCTTGATCTAACAAGTAACAACATCAGCAAGATAGAGCTACTAGGGATAGACACATCCAAAAAAAACACTAACAAGTTCAAAGCTGAAATTCCAAAATGGATATGGTCTATGGATGAGTATCAGTCAGCAAGAAAAGATATTACCATCAGGGAATATAGCAGCTGCTCCCCCTTCATAGAACCAATTGATCTCTTTCTTGCGCAAGAGAAAGATCCCTCGAAGGACCAGACCAGTGACCTTTAAATAAGATAAGGTTGTTTCACAATATTCAAATATGTAAACACTAAAGAGCCAGAATCATAACAAATATAGATTGAGCAACAAGAATACCTTCTCGGGGTGTGACTGACTGTATGCAAGAGCCAGGGTACTTCCCCATGAGCCACCAAACACCTGTGCCATAGGAAGTAGAACATACCAATTGTAAGTGGGAAAATTTCTAATGACATAAAAGCCAAGCAAGTGAACCAGAAGTCTGCCACCAGAGAGCTATTGGAACATACTTGCATTCCAGCCATGCTGTCCATCAGAATGACCATCAAAAAGGAGGTACCAAAAATAAAGGGAACCCATAAGGAGTTTCCCCAGTAACCCCCTCCCCCCCCCCCCCCCCAAGGGAATATTCTATCATTCCTCTTTAAGTAGACCACTCACAAGATTTAGACCAAGCACTACTCATAAGCAAATGAAAGATCTCCACCTGCCATTCTGGTACTTCCAAGTGCTCACGAAGTTTTTCAATGTCTGCAATGAGATCCCATGTTGTATTTTCCTCCAAACAAGCATGAGGTGTGCTCTTGCCAGCACCTCGCTGCAAAAGATATTAAGAGAGGCAGCATTTTATCAGCAAAGCTTAAAGGCACCATATTACTAATGTCTGAATCAAGATAAAAATCTCGACCTGATCAAAGAGGATAATTCTGTAAAATTCAGGATCAAAGAATCTTCTATTACTAGGAGAAGTTCCACCTCCAGGACCACCATGAAGAAAGACAACTGGCTGCAAATAAGGTTCAAGAACATCAACACAATTAATGGTATGACATAGCAGGACCGTTTCACATGCCAGAGATCACACCATTGGCTGAAAAACAGATACAGCATCTCTTTTGGAAACTATTTTATCTTTACTTCCCTTTTCCATCATATTGATTACGAAACATGCAAAATACTGTGACAAGACATAACTCCGTAATTATGCAGAATAAGCACCAACCAACAAGCTTCTTAAATTAGCGAAAGAAACAATTCTGTAACTTTCACATCCATGTCGGCCAGAAGGATAACCTTCACCGATTTAAGTTCCTTTTATGTATCACTCTCGCCTGTTTAAAAATACCTTTTGGTTAGTTCATGTATGTAATATTAGCTAAAGTGAAAGTGTTTTGAGAAACTAGGCACGTCTAGTAATTTGACAAGGGGTACATTCGTCAACTTACATATCACTGGCACTTTTGACAAGTTCAAGAGGAATGCAACAAAAATCTTATCCAAGTTATAAATGCATGATATCCACTCACTTGATTGAAAAATCAACATTTTATGATATCCCCTTCATCTCCTATAGTTCTAAAGGGCACAGCTCTAATACTTCTCAGAATTTGACTTAGAGGTTCTCTCTAGAGTCCATGAACCTTCAATGTCACATAATTGAATACGACTTCAAGAAGCAATGATGTTTCCCAAAATCACCTATGTGAAGTGAGTTAAACCCTTTAGTTTAGGGGCAATAGGATCCCAACTCCGATTATGCTCAAGAATACCCACAAAATCAATACAACCCTAAAAAGTATTTATGAATGTCTCTCCAAAACAACCATATGATGTGAATTATACTAGTTTTAATGGTTCAAGGATCCTGATGCCAGTTCTCCTCAAACTTGACCAACAGATTCCTTCTTCCTTGTTATGTTTTTGAGCTTAGATATCTCCACCCGACCCCTTAAGCCTTCGAAGAAAAGCTATTTAGCCCACCCAAGTTACCTAAATATAGAGATTTGTTCAAGAGGCTCAAGGTTTCTTTTTTGGTTTTTGAACTTGAACATAAAGTATTGCCACCTTTTCTTCTAAAGACCTTTGAAGACACTTGGTAGGAATCTCCCCATATCACTCAATTGGTGTGAGTTAAATCATTTATTTCAGAGTTTGCTAGTCCTGCCTTAGATTCTACTCAAATATCGCGTTTTGAAGTCTAGTCGGTCTATGGCAATTTCACTTTGGTACCCTGAAATGCATGTCAAGATCAGAGCTTTGCTTCAGGCTATTGACAAAAATAGTCCACCACTACTACATCCTAGCTTTATGGGGGTAAGTGGGTAACCCCACCAACATCCTAAAATCATTTCAAGTATTCTTCCAGTGTATATTTTGATCATCTATGCCTGGCAAAGCGCCTTTCTTAATTTAGGATCGAAAAAACCCCCAGATCACCAAGTTCACTACCCAGTACCCATCAACTCGAACCCAATGCATCAAACATGGCAAGTTGAGTGCACAAACAGTAAAAATCGAACAAATACAAGCATCAACACAAAATAAGCAGATTAACAAATGAACAAAAAACACTAATCTTTGCCCCAAAACACACAATGAAACACATACTCAAAAGCTTGAAAGCTACAAGGCAGTAACTCACATGCCCATTTGGATTACCAGACTGCTCCCAGTAGATGGTGTGAATATCTGAAACCTTCAAGAAACCTGAACTATAAGGCTCTATATGGGCATAAAGATCCCTCTTCACATCACAACTTTCCTTTTCCATGCCCTCCAAAGACATATTTAACTGCTCCTCAATGCTTTGAACACAATTCCTCACTTGCAATCTTATCTTTCTTTTCTCTGCAAGACAAAATCAAAAATTACCCAACTTTATGCCCAGTTCAACCAGCAACTAAATTCAAGTTTAAAGATTAAAAAAAAAAAAAAAAAAGTTGAGAGAGAGAAGAAAGACCCAAGAGGAAGGAGTGTTGATGGGTGGAGAGAGATGAAGTGGGCAAATGGGAAGAGAGAGGTAGGGGCTGAATTGATGGCAGATGCAGGGTTTTCAACGAAATAAACTCTGCCCCAAATCCACAATGGATCATCTTTCAACTGCTGATTGTGTTTTTAAATGCCCAAAATTTCCTTTCGATTATTCCCTTACCATTATTTCATCATCATCTTGGATTTTTTTTTTTTTTTTTTTTTTTGGATATACATAAAATGGATAGAGATTACCTGATGAGGATGGCTCAGCGGTTGTTGGGTTTTGAGGTAGTATGATGTTTTACTGAAGCTCTTTCCCTTTCCCGGAGAAACATATCAATTCTTCTTTTCTGTTTCGCTTTTGCGGTTTTAGTCCAGTTGTTTTTGTTTGTTTTTTACCCTCTGAATATAACCAAAATTTGCTTGTTAATGCCGTGTGTTTATTTCATCTTCTAAACGGTTATTATGTGAGATGATGGACCAATGATCCCACTTTTGATTACAGTGATGCTTTTCGTGAGTAATTGCAGATAAATTTGCTAGCTTTCCTTTCTATGTTTGATGCAATTTTCGGATATTCGAGTTTCTAGACTAAATTCAATCAAAAAAAAAAAAATCCCTAAAGAGGAAAGCTCTAACTCTTATTTCATAAATGAAAGTTTAGTACTCCATACATATATGTGGAGTCCTAAAGAGCCGGGAAATGGAGTGCTAATCCAATTATTTATTGCTTTGTTATTTATAAAATGACACGTTGGAAATACATATTATGAGAGATCAAACCAAAACCAGGCCAGAGCCATCCAACTTGTGACGAGTAATCTGGTTTAACCGGTCTGCCATTTCCGGGGTCAAGTGGTTCATCCAATCGCCGGCCTTGCCTTGCCGGAAGAAAACATTGTTCCGCTTAAGAATCCCACTTGCCCGGTACACCCCATCCTTATTAACCTCAAGATTGCTCAAAGTCTCAAAGCTACACAAATCCACTATCTCCTTAGCTTGCACCTCCGATTCGAAGGGGCGGTCCAAGAACGGAGCCAACTTGTTGACATACACAAGGGGCTCCCTCTTCATGTCCTCATATTTCAAGAACAAAACCCTTTGTGGTTGTTCCAAGCTCGCCTTCCAATACCCTAACACATGGTTCCAGTATGGGCCGTAAGGGGAAATCCCCTCGCAAAACAACTTGTATGCTTCTTCAAGGGAAATGGGTTGCTCTTGACGCCGGGTTTTTATTTTACCCACGAAATGCCATAATGACACGAGGACGTCCTTGGGGTCCCGGCAGATGTAGACCACTTTGGACCCTGCAGTGAACACTGAGGTCGGAAGAGCAGTGATTGGCATGTGGGTTGCCAGAAGCCGAGGTTGGCCATTGTTGTTGTTGTTGTCGTGATCATCATCATAGTAGACGCGGTAGTTATCGCTGTCCTGAGGGCTCTCCAAGTTGGGGATGCACTCGTGGGGGCTAGATGCGAGCAAATTGGGGCCGCAATTGTTATTGTTGTCGCGGTTCATGATGGCAAAGACAAGGGCCTTAATCCAAGTGGTGCCGGATTTTGGGATGCTGCATAGGAGAATGTCCGAGGAATTCGCCTTGAAGTGTTCTTGTGCACGGAACACTCCTTCTAAGGCAGACTCTCCTGGAAAGTACCAACACCCTTGGTATTGGTATAGATTCTCAGTTAGCCATCCATTCTCTGATCTTGGTAGCTTTGAAATCACTATTTTCTCTCCTCTTACTAATCTCACATCTTGATCATCACCACCATGATCACCACTGGCTGCCATCTTCAATGATTTTGTTGGTTTGTTTTGAATACCTTTGTGGAAGTTTTGTATATTGCATAATATGACCTATCTATCTGCTTAAATATTGTTTGAAATTTGAGGAAAAGTTGCATCATTTGTCTCTTGATAGATTCATTCCAACGGTTCCCATATGAGACAATGTGGTTCACTAAGATTTGTCATATCTTGCTAATAATTTTATAAGCAAAAGCTAAGGTCATTGTCTTATATATTGTTGTCATCTAATAAGGAAAAGGCGCTGTGGGACCATGCCAGCCAAAGCGCACAAGGAAAAAGAGAAGAATCAAAATAATATACTGTAGTAATAAGGAATATTTGTTTTAAATAATCCAAACTATCTCTGAGTTGTAAAAAATAATCCGAACTTCAACATGGAGATAGTTTGGATTATTCAAAACCAATTTTCCATATGAAAATAAAAATAAAAGATATCACAAAAAAAAAATGTATAAAATGGTCTCATATACGAGACTTAATACTTAGTAGAGGAAAAAGTGGTACTTAACTAATAATCTACTCAAAAGTTTCTTTAAAGGAAACGATGGCGAATGTTTAATCATTAGATCCCTCCCTACGTCTTACTACCATCTCACTTTTCATGCCACTAGTGAGAGTAGTTTAGGAATATATGGAGAAGAGAAGTGATGGCGAATGATTTCATCATTTAATTCTACATATATAATATCAAATATCAAAAATTTACAGTGTCTATCTACGACACATTACACTGTCCACAATGGTCGCTGAAAGAGGCTTGATCTTTACAAATGTTTGATGTAGTATAAATTACCAAAATCATGAAAACCAGTAACACCTTACAAGGTGAAAGGGTTCGATGGTGCGTGGATTATAGGCATTTTGGACATTGTTTCATTGTTCGAAGCCACATTAGGTGCCACCGTATCCTCTGCGATAAAAGGATGAACTTGCATAACCTTCTCTGGCACGACTTTGTTACCCTCCACTTTCGCAAGCACCTCGAAGTGCATCTTCACTTTCTCAGGCTTTGTCCTCCAATCGGGAAAGTTTTCGAGGTCAAACCCATCTTTTTTCAGCTTCCTCTCCAACCCAAAACCAATCTTCAGGAATGTCTGAGCTGATACATCAGCCTTCAACAACTTAAACGAACCTTTCTTGTTGGCTTTAGGACCCAATACAGAAGATAGTAGTGTTTCAAGACCAACCAAGTTCGAGTTGGTGCCATTCAGAGAGGCCACAGGCCATAATGTGGTAAACTGGTTTGGTGTTAGAAGGGTAGGGGCTTCCTTGGGGAGATCAAGGGCAGTGGCAGCTTCAATAGGTTTGTTATTCGATGGTGAAGACAGCTCGACAAAGCCTGGTGCTAGACGTTTAAGCTTCAAACGGTTAGAAGATGAGGGCGAGGAAGAAGAAGGGGATGTTAGGGAGGTAGGGCCCACTATGCGGAGAGAGAGGAGGGGACCTCCTTTGGCTTGAGAAACTTGGCGAAGGTGCTCAGCTAGACTAACAAGACCAGAAGCAAACCCATTTTGGGTTCGGTTGAGTGGTAGTGGGAGATCAAGAGGCTGTCTCAAGCTAACTGATTTCGCACCCTTGACTGTAACCACAGCACCTTCTGCGATGATTACTTTCTTCAAAACACCAGCATCCACATCATGCTGTATAACAAAAATAGAAGAACAACAAAACTTAATACCAAGTTTAATTTGTTGGGAAAATTTTCAAACATACTGGAACATGCAATTTTAAATGGTTAGCAGATATCTGAAGCATAATTTGATGTAAAGGATGAAACTTCACTCGAGTTGATGAGCAGAAACACCAAAAATCACCCATTTTAGACCCTTTGTATACTGTCATAAGCCTCATACTTCTAATAAGATCAAACTGTCTAATGTGTGTCATATTAAACAGTTCGTCATTCAAAGATAGTGAATGAATATGAAAGATATTAACCAGTCCATTCAAAACTATATACTGTATATAGTTTAAACGACTCCCTAAGATTGCAAACACATCGTCCCAGATAAAAATATACACATTTCAATCGCAAACACTTCCACTGCCTGCCAACATAAAGCATAAATTATCAGAATCACAATGCAACAGCGTACTATTCCCATTATAGTCATACACATTGGCATATTCATCCCGCCTTATCATCCAGCTCAATTCAATACCCAAGGCCAATTAACACAAGAACTTATACCCATACCATGAACCCAATGTCTCTCAGAAGACTCCCCACCTTAACCCAAGTGATGGCAACAAGGCTGTTACGGTCGATTTTAAACAAATGATACCACATGAAGTTATGATCACAAAGAATCAAATCAAGGATTGAAAACATACCGGCAATGAGAGCCTCATATGTTTGGCGTCCTGAATCCAAAGCTCCATAGGACCAGCAAGCTGAAAGGGAGCCAAAACCGGACCCTTGTCTTTCTCCATTTTATTTCTCTCAATCAAACCATTCTCCTCCCCTGGTCTAACTGGATCTTCGACACGAAAGATGGGCAAATCGACATATTCCCATCGCTTCACATCCTCCAGGAGCTTCACAGGGAGCACCTTATTATCAATTTCGACATCAAACTCATATGCCACCGACTGCCCCACCAATGCATCCCTCGGATCAAACCCAGATATCTTAAAATCATCCGCTTGAAACCCTAATCCCTTCACTATAGCTTCCCTCAAATCCTACAATCAACGTCAACACATGGTTACAAATGAACGAGTACATAAAAAAAACAATAACAACACAAACCCTAAACCTAATTCGAGTCCATAGAAAATCTTGACAATCTTATATTCCTTGACAAAAAAAGCTCATTCATCAACCAATCAAGCAAAAATCAAATTTTAATAATTCATCAATTTTCCACGAATGAACTAATCGTTCAACCAATTAATAAAACTTCAAACCTTCAATCAATCAAATTTAAAATCACGGAAAGCAAAATAAAACAAGGCGAATTTGAAGGTAACAATAAACAATCCAAGAGAGAGAGGGAGGGACTCACAGAGAGGGCTTTAGGAAATTGGGAATTGACACCGGGAGAAGGAACAAAAGCCGATGAAGGCACCGCCATAGATAAAATCAGAGACAATGCCAAAGCTCGAAGAATTTGAGAAGCCATTGATGTTGCAGATAATCAAAGCTTGATCGAAACAAAAAAAAAAATATTTCTTCCTCTGTTTTTTTTCTCTCTGTTTTAATGATGTTTTTTGGGGTTAGATTTTTCATATATGGGAGGAAGGAGAGAGAAGATTGTTGGGGGGTTTGTGGCGGGGAAGTTTCTAGTATGATGACGTGGAAGGTGGGAACCAATGGGATGCAAGATAGTGATGTGAAGAAGCTTCGTGATTGGCTGGGCTTTGCTGGTTTTGAGAAAATGAAAGGAGTAAAATTTTTATGGAAAATATTTTCAGTTATAGTGGGTCCCATTTTTTAGGGTGCATTTGGGCCTTGATGCACGGATAATTCATTATCACGTATCCGATACTTATCCGATACTTATATTCAATAGGTACTCGGATCGATACTTATTGATATGTATCCGATACGTGTCCTAAAACGTATCCAATTATTTGCTATAAAAATTTAATAAATAATTTCGGATACTTGTCAGATACTTCACCGATACTTATAAATACTCCATATCATTCATATTGTGGTATTTTTTTTAGTTTTTTTTTTTTAAACATGTTCATTACTTTGATTTGCTCTATGAAATTAAATTTTATTTCAAACCTTTATTTCAATCACTAGTTGAGTGGTTTCGCTTTGCTCAGTAGTTATCAATATTTAACTAAGTTTTATAGTGTCACTTTTGATCTTAGTTATGATTACACCCATATATATTTGTATTGTTTGAACTATTTTTGAAAGATTTTCTTTTTTCTTTTGTTTGTCCAATTTACGTATCCTCGTATCCTAAATTTTAATAAGTATCCTGTATCGATATCCGTACCTGTAGTCGTATCCGTATCCGTACCTGTGCAACCTAGCATTTGGGTTTGGCTCCGGTACAATGTCGTTCAGTAATTAAGGATCGTCAAAAGATTTAGAAAAAAAATTACGAAATTGGCGTCGCCCGGACTTGAACCGGAGACCTTCAGTGTGTTAGACTGACGTGATAACCAACTACACCACGACACCATTTTGTCAAACTTGCAAGGAGTAATTTATAAAAATGTGAAGTGAGAATTCTTTTCTAGTACTTTCTTTTTGCATGTGAACATAAAAAAAAGAACACCTCATATTAGGAGTACAGGAGCATTAACTTTGATACCGGATATAGTTTGTAGCTAAGAAGAATACCCCACATAGGAGTACAATAGTCATTGAATTTGACACCATATATAGTTTTGTGTTTGTGTAATTTGGGTGTGTAATTGAGTTGGTGGTTAATTTTTTGCATTCTTGGAAGCTTAAGGAGGTAATTTACCATCACGGTAAATAGGCACTGCGAGCTTTGGTACGTTTTGCAGTTTAGTAAGAATTGAATAGCATTCAATTTCTTTCTCATTCACCTCTAATAAGTCTTCATGTGGATGTGGAGTATCATAGGGATAGTCTTGAGGAAATCTCGTAGAAGTGGGAAAATACCTTACGAATGATGACCAATGGTTGATTGTGAAAGATGATGGACGTGGTAATTATTGACAAAAATAAAGTAACTACGACAAAATTCACTACATAATCAGTGTGAGAATTCCCCTATCAAATCCACCAAAGAGTTGTAAGTACCAAAAATGACAATCAAAACACTAAGGATGACAACAGCCCAGACAGAGACCCGCTCAATGACTGAACCCTTGGTAGAGCTAGTGCTTGTAATCTTTAAGTAACACAAGCACGGAATAGTTAGAGAAGCTGTAGCGCTTAACAATGCTCCCACCAGTGACATGAGATCTCCAAAGAACGGAAGAGCCAACGCTATAAGGACTTGCGTAGCAACCAAGGCTATCCTTACCATAATCTTGAAATAGTTCTTATTCTTGTACTCCATTGAGAACCAACTCTCTGTAGAAATAACAACAGGTTTTAGTATCAGTGCATACTTTGCCAGTGGACTGATCAATGTAGTGTAGATTGCGACTTGCGAACTTATCTTGCTTGTTGGTAGGTTCAATGTTATCTGCGATTCCACATTGGGGCCAAACATCATGTACCCTAAGACCGCCATTGTAACATATATGGTGGTGGAGATGAGAAAGCATAGGAGTAAGACGTTGGAGAAATGTCGTTTCTTTTCCATGGAGGTATATAAGGTAGGAAAAACAGGATGGGAGCTATAACACAACATGAATAAGCTTATAGCGGTAGGTATCTCGTTCCAGTTTAAGAGCTCCCCTTTATGGTGGAGTCCGATGCCATCAACTACGCCAAGCCATAGAACCGATCCAAGTATCAAAACAGAAGCTAAAACACCACTAGCAGAGATATAAGCCAAAATGTTTAGGTTGTCCAACAAAACAGTGGGCATGAGAAAAAGGGCAACAATTATAATAAACGTCGATTTTCCATCAAGTTCAGTTCCAAACAGTCGTATTTCCACTTCTGGATATAAGTTGTGTAAATTGTCCCCTTCCAAGATCAAGAAACCAGTGTCCACCATATAGAGATCCGCAAATAGGACCGTCGATACCACTAGTTTGCCAATGTGTCCGAACGCATACTCTCCTATGGTGGGATAAGATTTTATGCGTGGATTGACTTCCATGCATCGTTTCATAAGGATTCCTGAATAGGTAGCCGCTATGGAAACAATGAAAAGCAGGACTAAACTCAACCAACCAACCGAAGCGAGGGCATAGGGAACTAATAGAACTCCATTTCCTGAGAAATCAACACCAATTGGGAAAGAAGAAAAAAAAATCAACACCAATTGGGAAAGAAAAAATAATTCAGATTTCAGAACAAAGATTAGCGTTCTTGCTCGGTCTATACATAAATATAAGAAAAATTTGCCGTTATATACCTTTTATAATACCCTTTTTGTTGTTATATATATTTTATAACTTTTTTTTGAAAATATATACCTTTTATGACTCTTTTTGTTGCTGATCTATACCAAGAGGCCTTTCCGGGCAAAAAATCAATTGAACTTCTAGATTTACCCCTCACTTAAGTGATTTTTATTTTTTGGAATTATCATTTATTATTACATTGTAGGAAATGTAGAAAATGGTGAAATAGAAATTAAGAAAATAATTAAAAACACATAATAAGAGGGAATTCTTATTTTTCAAAAATTCAAAATCATCTCCGGTAGAAGTATATTGGGCAATTCACATAGTATTTTGCCCGGAAAAAGGCTCTTCGTATAAATCAACAAAATAAAGTCATAAAAGGTATATTTTCAAAAAAAAATTATAAAAGGTATATAACAACAAAAAGTGTATTATAAAAGGTATATAACGGCAAATTTTCCTAAATATAATTATCAAGAATTTTCTACTTACTCAATCATCACCTCTGTTGAAAATGTTTGTTCCCTTCCTCTTTAATTCAATCCCCTATTGCTCTACTTTCACATTTATAATACGATTAACTAATTGCACCAAAAATATTGTTGGCGAATCTATCGTAACTTAGTTTAATTAATGGTCGTTTGGTTGAATGTAGGAAAATGTATTTCACATGAATTTCCACTTCCCACTAATTATAATTTACCATGAATTGTAAAATTTTGTTTAGTTGAAATAGGAAGTTGCACTTTACATAGGAACTTACCTAAGGGGACCTAGGTAAGTAACTTCCTCCATATGTGGAAAAATTGAGAAAGTGGAAGTTCCTAAGAAGTTACACTTCCCTCATTTTTGTTAACCAAACAACAACCAATTCTCCCCGAAAAGTTGTACTTCCTACATTTTTAAATGTCAACCAAACGAACACTTAAAATAAAAAGAACGAAAACCAAAGGGTTCCCATAATCCCATGGAATCTCGTAAATGTTAGAAGCAATCAATTCGTATGATCAAAAATAACAATTAATTAAATAAACCTGATTGAAGAACAAAGATAAATCCGAGCCCAACTAATTCGCTATCTCTTTAAGACGAATTTGCTCCCTCTACGATGCCCAAGGATTAAGCAATCGTCCCACATGATAGAACGGATTTCGCCCTCGTAAGAAGTGGCACTTCAATCTAAGGAGGTTCCAACGAACCCAACCTTTGTTAAGCACTCAAAAGTTTCAGAGAATGGAGAAGAGAAAGAACGTTATTTGAGAATAATTTTTCTCTGTTAAAAGACGTCACTGTTATTGGGAATAAATACTGTTTCCTGGCCAAGGAAACAGTTACCCAAATAACTGACTAATAAATTATCCAAAAACTAAAACAAAATTAATTTAATTTAAGTCAATTAAAAAATAATAAAATACACTAAGTATTTTACGTCAATTAGGAGACTATTAACAATACAATTTCTCATTCAATAAATAAATGAAAATGACTGTATTTCCAACAGTAAAAACAATACTCGATCGGTCCCAAAATGTTTGACCATATGTAGATCAAAGATATGAGAGAGAATTCGAAATAGTAGGAAGCAAATTACCTATAATGGAGTTGAGGCCATTGAAGACGGTCGCAAAGAAAGAAGCATTGCCTTCTTTGAGGGATGAATTTGTAGAGTGGTGGTGGTTAATGTTGTCGTGGTGGTGGTTTTCTATCTCCTCCACTAAAGGTTGTGTAAGCGTCGGAGATCTGCCATTGCACTCGCTCTCCATTGTTGCCCAAATCAATGCCTTTGGAAGAGAGAAGAGATAAAATGGATCTTGGAGACTTCGACTAGTATACATATACTCCCTCCGTCATTAAATAAAAGTTATATTTGACTTTTTGGTTGAAATTTATTGAATAGGTGTAATGACCATAATTGGCTTGCTTTTTGAAAGTGATTGGAGAGAGAAAATGATGTTGTGACCATGTGAAGGAGATAGAGAGGGGTAAGTAGGTGAGGCTAATTTTATAACTTTATTGTAAAAAGTACACCAAAAAAGGAAATGTAACCTTCATTTGGTGACACATTAAAATGGCAAATATAACCTTCATTTAGTGACGGAGGGAATATAACGTACACAAGTGAATTTAAATGACGAATCTACTACGGTGGCTGTTTAATTAATAGTCCTACGATGAACAAAGAGAAATTCTGATATAGTACGAAGGATATGTGAACATTCTTCATATTTTGATCATGCTACTATATCTTAATTAATGGAAGTATTCATTTAGGTCGAATAAAAAGAAATACTCACTACTACTAGAGGGGTAAGTAGGTGAGGCTAATTTTATAACTTTATTGTAAAAAGTACACCAAAAAAGGAAATATAACCTTCATTTGGTGACACATTAAAATGGTAAATATAACCTTCATTTAGTGATGGAGGGAATATAACGTACACAAGTGAATTTAAATGACGAATCTACTACGGTGGCTGTTTAATAGTCCTACGATGAACAAAGAGAAATTCTGATATAGTACGAAGGATATATGAACATTCTTCATATTTTGATCATGCTACTATATCTTAATTAATGGAAGTATTCATTTAGGTCGAATAAAAAGAAATACTCACTACTACTAGTCAAACTTTTAAAAATTTGTATTCTATTATGCCTGAATTTAGTTGTAATATTGTACTATCACATTTCATATCAGCTCGCATATACAACTAGTTTATTTAATTTAAAAACGTCGAATTATTAGATGGGTATTTTTTATAACCATCCTTCGTCATTTTGGGTATTTTAAAAACTCCGTTGCCAAATGAGTATTTTTAATGGACCAAAAGCGCTTTTATGCATACATTTGTTTGAGACCATCTAATAAATTCCGTCAGTTTGGAGGACAGAGTTACTAGTTGAAGAGTTGAGTAAAAAAGGGGATGGAACCAAAATTGATAAAAGAAGAGGGTATTTGCACTTGCATATGGTGGGTTTTGCCATTTATGCATACATAGACAGCATTTAGTATAGAGGAGTTGAGAGACCAAATTGGGGGATGGAATCAAAAGTAATAAATAATTGGGCAATTTCACTTGTATTTGGTACACTTATATATGCCATTAATCATACACACAGACACTTATAGCGAAGCAAATGATTATTACAAAAAACAATAATTGAAAACTGAAATTCAACATAGCGGTCTTCCACTACAAAGGGAGATTTGGAACATTGGTTTGAGACCATCTAATAAATTTCTTCAGTTTGGAGGACAGAGGTACTAGTTGAAGAGTTGAGTAAAAAGGGGATGGAATCAAAATTGGTAAAAGAAGACGGTATTTGCACTTGCATATGGTGGGTTTTGCCATTTATGTATACATAGACAGCATTTAGTATAGAGAAGTTGAGAGACCAAATTGGGGGATGGAACCAAAAGTAATAAATAATTGGGCAATTGCACTTGTATTTGGTACATTTATATATGCCATTAATCATACACACAGACAGTTATAATGAACCAAATGATTATTACAAAAAACAATAATTGAAAATTGAAATTCAACATAGCGGTCTTCCACTACAAAGGGAGATGTGGAACATTAGTTTGAGACCATTTAATAAATTTCGTCAGTTTGGAGGACAGAGTTACTAGTTGAAGAGTTGAGTAAAAAAGGGGATGGAACCAAATTGATAAAAGAAGAGGGTATTTGCACTTGCATATGGTGGGTTTTGCCATTTATGTATACATAGACGGCATTTAGTATAGAGAAGTTGAGAGACCAAATTGGGGGATGGAACCAAAAGTAATAAATAATTGGGCAATTGCACTTGTATTTGGTTCACTTATATATGCCATTAATCATACACGCAGGCATTTATAGTGAATCAATGATTATTACAAAATGAGCAAAAGTGGGGAGCTCAGATGGTAAGCTCCCTCACCTCCAACCAAGAGGTGGGGGGTTCGAGTCTCATTGCCCTCCATTTGTAAGTGGAGGGTGGTATTTGTGGTTTAAAAAGCCTTTGGACCAATTTGGGCTTAGAGCCCAGCTTCCTTGCCTATTAAAAAAAAAATGATTATTACAAAATACAATAATTGAAAACTGAAATTCAACATAGCGGCCTTCCACCAAAGAGGGATATGTGGAACATTGGTTTGAGACCTTCTAATAAATTCCTTCAGTTTGAAGGATAGAGTTACTAGTTGAAGAGTTGAGTAAAAAAGGGGATGGAACCAAAATTGATGAAAGAAGAGGGTATTTGCACTTGCATATGGTGGGTTTTGCCATAAAGGAGTTGAGAGACCAAATTAGGGGATGGAACCAAAAGTATAATAAATAATTGGACAATTGCACTTGTATTTGGTACATTTATATATGTCATTAATCATACACGCACACAGAGCATTCACAGCATTCGGGGTTGCCTTTTTTTTTTTTTTTTTTTTTTTTGAGACAAATGATGAATACAAGAAAATTTAGAAAAAATAAAGACAGAGTTTTCTTGTGACTTACCCTAGTGACAAAGCTTATGAGTTTCCCCCAATACAAATCTACTTACCTTACTAATAACACGATTACTAAATTTGACACCTGTCAAAAGGATAAGATTCAAAATTTCCCCCATCTTCCTTCTTCTACGAAAGTCGATCAATAGATGGGAATCCGAGAGAACATTGAGAGACCTGACCCTTTATCTTGGCCGAATTGAGAGCTTCAAGGCATGCTAAATATTCCGCCATTAGCACAGACACTGAAGAGGGGGGGAAAAATCTTCACAATGCAACCTCCCCCACATGTCCCCTAAATATCATAAGATACCTATCCGAATCCAGCATGAAGAGTCTTCCTAGTCCATGCCCCATCAAAGAGAAGAGTGCAATCCCTATTGAGCAACTGTACACCATTTTGTTTTTGTTTTTCTTTATAGGATAAATTACAGTGAGGTATACCGAGGTTTTGCCAAAATAAAGAAAGGTATACCGACGTTTGAATAATTACATTGAGGTATACCAATTCTGAAAAGCTTACTGCAAAATCACAAATCCGGTGACCGGAGCACATGAAATGACAAAAATACCCTTTAAAGAGGGTTGGACATATCCATCATAAAATGCTAAGATAAA
>BSSO01003344.1:0-16725 GCA_030267885.1 Mesembryanthemum crystallinum | reverse complement strand
TAATAAAAAAAGACAACTAATTTCTTTTCACCAAAAAAAAACTTAGTTGATTTTATGAGGCATATTAATAATTTAATTAATCAATTTATGAGACGTATTAATAATTTTTTTGCTGCCTAAACATATCAAATAGGGTAGGATGGGGTGCTTTAATACTATTCAATAGTTTATCAAATATCTCAAATGGGGAGAGGAGGGAAATTACTCAAATTACTAGCCTAAGTAACTCAAAAACTACACAATGATTTATCTAGCATATATGAAGAAAATGCATCAAAGATAGCTCTCGTTGTCATATATCACAATGGAGATAAGGAGTAAATACCAAGAAAAATGAAGAGTAAAATGGACATACCACAATAAATGATTACAGAAAGCATAGTTGTGCATCTATTGACATTCAAAAATTGAAGTCAAATAAACTCTTATAATGTGAAAGGAGGGAGCATCTTGTATTTTTTTTTTTTTTTTTTGATGGGTTAGCATTAATATGTTTTCAATATCTACTTTTCTTTTCAGATTCCACAATATGTATCTAAATTTAACTCACCTGTGAATTGGATTAGGCATTGATAGGAGGATGGCGAGAAAAGGTCCAATTGGCTACAAAATTCGGGGTCGATTTGTCATATGGGAATGGACAGATTTGGGGTGAGCCTGAGTAAGAACTGCCTGTGAAGCCAGTTCGAAGGCTTCTTGTTGATTGCATTTGGAAGAAAAAGAGTATTTTATTAGGAAGAGCTCTTTGGTCTGTTTAGCCTTCATTATTTTGTAGAAATTCATCTTGCGTTTAGCAACTTTTTATAGGAAAATCACGATTATCCTTACTCACAACTCCTTAAACTTTGATTATCATACCATTGTTAACAATTAAACTAGCAACCATCAATGGGATAGTTGAGGTTAAGTACTTTAAATTTGGTAAGGTGTGTTGTGAAGAGATGGATAAATTTGAACAGTTTTTAGACTTTTAGTAGTTATTATTGCGTAACTTGTTTGCGGAACATGTTTGCGGAATAACCCTATTTTTGTGTAACAAGGCACAGCTGCAAAATGGCTAATATGCTCTAAACTTGACACTACTCTTTCTCTCACTCTGACCATGATTCATGACCTAGGCCACTTGTACAGCCCCCTGTTCCCAATTGTAGTACTAATTAATTGATAAGTTCCTATTCATTAATGTTTGTGCCCATGTTACATATTATGAGTCCATGACTATATCTATTATGGTAATTATTGGAAAACAATCCCGTGTATTGCATGGGCCACTTTATTTACTAGTACTAGAGAAAAATGTTTCAGATGTTGTGAAACAATGAAAAGTAGAGAGAAAAATGGAGAGTATAAGGGAAAGATGTGCGTATTCTTTTATTATAAGAGGTATATATAATACATGAGGAGGTAGAGACTAACAATAAATTATTAGTATTTCATATCTAATTTCTTTTTAGAAGATATTACACATCCACAAAAAACTCAAACACTGGGGAGGTTTTTGAAATTTTCCAACACCTGCCTACAACACACAGAATAACTGTCTTGATAATGTTTCTCAAATAGTGTATGGTACACTAGTCAGTAGAACATTAGTCACCGGAATGAAGCGAGAGAGAAAATGATGACGAATGCACAAGGGAACATGCAAAGATACCGATACTACAGTCGATGTGCACCATCTCTTTTATTCAGCTTTCCATGAGGACAATGGTGGAGTGTCCGATTCCTTCCACGTACCGACAGAACTTCCATACCTGTCACCCTTAACAGCGTCAGCCAAGGCAAGTGATTCTAGCTCGGCCATCTCTTGGGAAGTTAGCTTCACAGACAAGGCTTCAATGTTCTGGTTGAGGTTCGGGATCTTGGTGGTTCCGGGAATGGGGCACACGTCATCCCCCTGGTGATGGACCCAGGCAAGCGCCAACTGTGCAGGGGTGCATCCCTTTTTGGCTGCTATTTCACTGACTTGCTCAAATATGCGCTTGTTGTGGTTAACATTCTCCGGCTGGAACCTTGGCAGGTACTAAAAGACATTGAAATAAGCAGGATAAGCATGGAGCCGAACATAATGCAACACCAAGTAGTTTAAAAAGTAGAGGGCAGTTGTACTCTTCCAAGCATCTAACACAGTTGAAACAAGCAAAGATTGCCCACTTTGTGGACAATGCATCAACCTTAGTGTCTAAATTGTTGGTTTAGAGCTCAAAACACATATCAGTCACACTCAATGAAGGATGTGCAAGGTTAAATTCAAATTATAGTATATTTAAGTGCAAAGAGGACCGTTATAGCCGAGACATCCTAAAATAAGCAAACAAGCCAGCTAATTTGGGGCATAGGGGTTTTCCATCTACATAATTTGCTCGATTAGTGTGTACAAACCTGTCGGACGTCCTCCTTCGAGAAGTTCTCGGTCATCTTGGGTCCTGAAGAGAGGAAGCCATTTCCTAGAGGGCTGTACACCACTATTCCAATCCCAAGTTCCCTAAGTGAACAAATAACAAAGTTACCCCAAGTTCCCCAAGAATTTCGTTTCCACAGTACTGTTGAGCGTTGAAGACGTCTCACCTGCAAGTAGGCACTATTTCTTCCTCGATATCCCTTGTCCACAAGGACCATTCCAATTGGACTGCCGTTATGGGGTGGACAGCATGAGCTCTTCTAATAGTTGATGCTGATGCTTCTGACAAACCAATGTACTTGATTTTCCCCTCCTCAACCAGTTTCTTGAGTTCTCCCATCTAAAACGACATGTTAACAGAAAAGCAAGTAAAAATCTAGACTGTGAACTAATTTTGTATTTGCTATAAACAAATATGAACATATCAAAAAGTTTTCTATGGCATTTAACTAGCATTGAATCTATCTAGACCACTAAGAACATTGTAAGGTTTAAGCTCGGGTTCACTTTCATCAAAATATACTCGGTGAGAATACAAGAAGCAACATGATCTTTGTCAAATCCTCTTCCCATTAATCCCAAATCTAACTTTTGTATAGTCCTATTACAGAGTCAGACTAATCAAGACATAACTCTACATACAATGAAAATGTTTAAAATTAGGAAACTACATAAAATGGCTGAAGGATCGAATGGACAAACCGTGACTTCAGTGGGAATTTTGGTATCAATTCGGTGCTGATAATAAAGGTCAATGCAATCAACATCAAACCGCTTTAAGCTGGCTTCACAGGCAGCTCTCACATACTCAGGCTCACCCCGAATCTGTCCCTTCCCATCCGACAAATCGACCCCGAATTTTGTAGCCAATTGGACCTTTTCTCGCCATCCTCCTTTCAATGCCTGTGCAATTCACAGGTGAGGTTAATTTAGATACATATTGTGGAATCTAAAAAGAAAAAGTAAATATTGGAAAACAAATCAATCACTATCCCAACTAGAAGAAACAACGTACTCTTCTCTCACAATATAGCATTTTATTTGACTTCATCTTTATTTCACAATAATATATGATGCATAACTATTTTCCATAAGCTTTATGGCTGTTCTTCCCACTTTACTCTTCATTTTTCTTGGTATTTACTCCTTATTTCCATTGTGATAATTGATAATTAACGTTATCTTTGTCGATTTACATTGTTCTGCACCTAATCATTTGTCCAAAGTAATCAAACAAAATAATGGAGTCGCCAAAACAGAGCACAAAAGTTCATCAAAAATACCCAGATATATTATGATTGAAGCTAAGGACGAAGCCAACATCAATAAACAATACAGTAAGGTTTCCACAAAATCAGTATAAGCACAACAGTACAAGATTAACCCAATATTCAACCAAATTACTCACTAGTCACTACCCATCAACATGAAAATAAAAACAAATAAATGATCAAAAGATTCAAAACAAAGCACAATAAGTTCCAACCAAAATCTGCAGAAAATTGAGCAAACCCAAATAAGAATGAAGCAGCAAAAAATGAAGAAACTGAAGGGGGTTGTTAAATTGCAATTATAGTACCTTGCCAATGAGAATTTCATTGGTGTGAGGGCCATACATATCAGAGGTATCAAGGAAGGTGACGCCGGAGCTGATGGCATGGTGGATGAGTGCGATCATGTCTTCCTCAGGCTTAGGCGGGCCGTAGAAGGCCGACATGCCCATGCAACCCAGTCCTTGGGCCGATACTTCCAAGCCCTGAGAACCCAGCTTCATTCTCCTCACCACAGGTGATGATGCCATTTTCTCTCTTTGTTTCACTTTTCCGGTGAAGGTATGTGATTGTTAATGGGGGCAACAGATTAATTGATTGTCAAAGGTTGAATTTCTTTTCCCTTTGCTATTGAGATGTGTTGTATATAGTGTAATTTATGGTGATTGGTGAGTAAATCTTTCTTATGTTGAACTTTCTTGGTCAAGGAAAGAAGAGAAAGAGAAAAACAGAGAGAAAGAGTATGCTATTCTTTCTGTTTTATGATGGAAAAATATATTCAAAATACAGTTTAATGGGTCAAAAAGAGTGTTCTACTTACATAATCACAACTCTCCAAACTTTTACAGTTTCACTATTGAACATTAGAATATCAATTAGCAAACGACCAATGGGATCGTTGATGCTGGATTTATTAAGGTATATTCTGAAAATTTGGATACATTTGTGTTTGTTTTTGCATCTACAACAAAACCTTGACTAATTCTGCTTGAAGCTGTCTAGTAATTACTGATTAGATGCAATTTTTTAATGTTTTATTATCTCATTAATTCATCAATATAAATACTACAGTATTTTTATTAGAAAACATTTTAAAGATATAAGGATCAGTTAATTCGGACAGTTATGATTGATGGTAAATTTCTTGTGATGGTTGTAAAAACATATTGTAAGAATCTACAACCAATCACAAAGAAATCACATCATCGAGAAAAGTAGTCAATTTTATGAATATAGAGGAAGTAAAATTTATTTATAACCAGCAGTTACCATCCTTGCATTGTCACCAGGAATTTACAAACATCCCTCAGATAATCTATTACAACTTGTATCTCTCTATCAGATGATCTGTTCATGAAGCAGAACTAAAGCACTGCAAAAATTGCAAGAGAGAAAGTACATGCTTATTTTACACACTTAGAAATATCATTGTAATATCACTAAAGCATGGAAACTTTACATTCTATTATTGAGTTTGCCAGGAAGATAATGCTGGAGTCTCCGAGGCCTCCCATGAATAGGTTTTGCCCATGGATCTCTCACCCTTCACTTTATCAGCTGATGCGACTGATTCAAGTTCAGCTATTTCGTCTGGTGTTAGTTTTATTGACAAAGCTTTAATATTTTGGTCCAAATTCTTGAGCTTGGTTGTGCCTGGAATAGGACAAACATCGTTCCCTCGATGATGAACCCAAGCAAGAGCCAACTGCGATGGGGTACACCCTTTTTTTGCTGCCATTTCACTCACTTGTTCAAATATGAAATTATTGTGCTCAAGGTTTTCAGGCTGGAACCTCGGTAAACCCTAAAATATACCAAATCAATGAGAATACTAAGGGGGAAAAGGGTGGGTATCAAAGAACGTATTGTCAATACAAATGGTCCACAAAGATATAATCAGAGATTACGCAGACTTGTTTGCCCGGATGTTTCTTGATTACAGAACAAATTCCAAAATCAGATGGAACCTAGGAGCCTAAAACTGCAAGTGTCAAAAACACTCTAACAAGCCCACATGCTAAACAAATCAACGTTGTTTGATGTAATAATTAGAAAAATGGACAAACCTTTCGGTAGTCACCTTCACAGAAGTTTTCGACCACCTTGGGCCCCAAGGAAAAGAATCCACGTCCTAGAGGGCTATATGCAACGATTCCGATGCCAAGTTCTCTGCCAAACATTCATGAGATTATTAAGATGTATTTAAATCGTTACACACAGGAAAAAGATAAGTATCCTAGCCAGAATACCTGCAGGTAGGCACTATTTCTTCCTCTATATCTCGTGTCCACAATGACCACTCTAGCTGGACAGCTGTTATGGGATGGACAGCATGCGCTCTCCTGATTGTTGATGCAGATGCTTCTGAAAGACCAATGTACTTAATCTTTCCCTCTTCAACCAGTTTTTTAAGTTCTCCCATCTGGCCATTGAACAACAGACACATTATGGGAGTGACATTGGATATTTGGATGAGGGCTAAACATACTTGCTAATGTTAAGTGCAATGAAGTCCATAAAAATGTTCACCCAGTTCAACATGCTGCTACATGCTATGATGCTACTGAAGCATAAATCAAATTATCACCCCTGTTATATAATTAGATTCTGCCAGATGAGACTGTTCTTAATAACAAAGAAAAATGAATAATCTTGAAAATCAAGAAACAAAAATTCAGCCTAATTGGTATAAAACACACATATTTACAGAGTAGGAAGCAATGTATCATTCAGTAGAGATTCTTCACATAGTTTCCTTCTTTGTTAACTTTGATCCCTATATTGACCCCAGGCGGTAAGGCTGAATAGTGCATATATCCATATGGACATGGACCATACTCTCCCTGCCCTAGGCAGGAATCTCGTGAGGGCACTATGGTAATGGAAACGGTATGTTCTATCTTTGTCCGTCCCTAGTGCCCGTTTATCACTTTACAACAGTTCAGTAGTACGATGCTAAACACTTTTGGGACAATCCATAGCATTTCAAATCACTTCATATATATTCATTGCATGCTACTCCATCACTGTGTGATCAGTCTTTGGATTAGCAGAGTTCATTAACTTCATCCAGCAGTTCAACCCCTTTACTACAGAGTAGAGTTTGGTATACTCTTCCCACAATGATTATCAGAGGACAAGTAAACTAAATAGTACTATAAAACCACTCCTACAATAGCAACATTATGCAGTATTGGCAGAAAGGTTGCAATTCAACATCATACAAAAAGAGAGAAGACTAATAATAGAAGGTTATAAGGATCAGCTCAATATCAACAAATACTAATGAGAGGAGTGATAAGACACAAACCGTGACTTCAATGGGGATTTTGGTATCAACCCGATGCTGATAATAGAGGTCTATGTAATCAACATCAAGCCTCTTCAAGCTAGCCTCACAAGCAGCTCTCACATAGGCAGGATCACCTTGCACTTGAATCTTACCATCCACATATTTGAACCCAAATTTAGATGCCAATTGCACTTTCTCCCTCATTCCTCCTTTCAGAGCCTGACCCATCAACCAAAACTCATTATTCCAAATTTGTTATGAATTTCGTACCTTGCTCACAAACCCAGTCACCAAAATGCATCAATTTACCATGAACCATCCCATTACAGAACAAAAAGGAAAATATATATATATATGTTTTGGCTTGCCTANTACAAGACCCACAAACACAATACATTATCATAACTGTAAATTATATATATATATATGTTTTGGCTTGCCTACAAGACCCACAAACACAATACATTATCATAACTGTAAATTTTCTCATTATATGACTAAATTAGGGATATTTTTATGGGTTACCACAAGATTAATTCACCAAAGCATCATTTATAACAAAAACAATCTTATTGTATAACCAAAAAGGGAAATTTTGTTGCTTGCCCACAAAACCCACCAACCAAAACCCATCACTCATTGTATAAAATTTAACAAATTAGAATCATCCAAGTAGTAAATTGAAATTTGTACCTTGCCCAGAAGAGTTTCGCTGATAAAGGGGCCATAAATATCAGAAGTATCAAGGAAGGTGATGCCAGAGTTAATGGCGTGGTGAATGAGAGCAATCATCTCATGGTCGGGTTTTAGAGGACGAGAAATGCCGGCACAGCCAAGTCCCTGAGCTGAAACCTCAAGACCTTGTGAGCCCAGCTTCATCTTCCTCACTTGCTCCGCCATTGATCTTTCTCCCATTTTCTCTCTTTATTTACACTCTTATGTAATCTGTAGGTCTTGACCAAAGATTTCTGGTCAGATTCTTGTTATTCGTTAACAAGTAATAATCGGACGTTTACTGTTGGAAATAAATAATCCAACCTTCACTATTAGAAATAAAAACAAATTAAATTTGAAGAGTCACGTCACCCTTGGGTTAACGGGAAGATAACCCCGTCAAATTTTAATTCAGCTACGATAGTATTTATGAAATGTGGGATTAATCTACGCCAAAGTCATCTGTCGGATTAATGTTATCAGACGACCAATATGCTCAGATTATTAATATCGATTTTGCCTTTTGTTTTATGGAGTACATCAAAATTGAAAATTTGATAAATCATGAAAGAAAGTATACTACATTAAAAGTTCTATACTTTCGAAATCACAGTTCTTGTAGATAAAAAAAATTCAATCAAAATTGTATTTTGGAAATCACACAAAGTCAACTAAATAGCCATTTGTGAAACAGAGGAATGTGTCTTTAGGAGGTGAAACATTGTGTTTGATCTTTTGCCCATTTATAAAGTCACAACCTTCACCAGAAAACTGGAAGAGAGAGAGAGAGAGTGAAAATGGCAAAACTTGCAGTGAGGAGGATGAAGCTGGGCTCTCAGGGCCTAGAAGTGTCGGGCCAAGGGTTGGGTTGCATGGGTATGTCGGCCTTCTACGGCCCGCCCAAGCCCGATGAAGACATGATCTCTCTCATCCACCATGCCATCAGCTCCGGCATCACCTTCCTCGATACCTCTGATATTTACGGCCCTTACACCAATGAAATCCTCATTGGCAAGGTACTGTTTTTACTGCAGCATTTACCCTTCTTCAATTTCGGCTTGATAGTCATCTGGGTTTAGTCAATTTTGTGGGGAAATTTGATTGGAGCATTTTGTGCTTTGTTTTGTTCATTGAATTGTTTTTCCCATATTGGGATTTGGAGGGTAGTGAGTAATGTGGTTTAATTTGGGTTTTTTCTTGTAATGTTGGGGGTAATTGTAAAGTCAATGGGTAAAGTAGTAGTAGTTGTTGATAACGATAATTATTTTCTTAAAAAATTTACTTATGGAGATGTACTATTAGGTAGCCATAATGGGGCACCTAGCCATTTAGTTGTACTGATTTGGTGGAAACCTCACTATAATGCTATTGGGTTAGTGGTGATTTTACAATTCAGTGAACATATCTGGGTAATAATGTTTTGATTTGGTGGAAACCTCACTTTAATGTTGTTTGGTTAGTGCTAATTTTACAATTTAGTGAACATTTTGTGACTTGATTGAAGATAATGTTTTTATTTTTTTTTTATTTTGGGCATGGTGTGCATTTTGGTGGGATATCAATTGATATGTTTTCTATGTTTCCTGTTCTTTGTAGATTGTAAACCATGTATTTTAAATTTACCTCACCTGTGAATTTGGCAGGCACTGAAAGGAGGGTGGCGAGAGAAGGTCGAATTGGCTACAAAATTTGGGGTCGGATACGTGGATCGGAAGACAGAGATTCAAGTTCGAGGTGACCCTGAATATGTGAGAGCTGCCTGTGAAGGAAGCTTGAAGCGGCTTGATATTGATTGCATCGACCGCATTGATACCAAAGTTCCCATTGAAGTCACGGTTTGTCCCTTTGATCCTTCATCCATTTTGTTCTATTAGGCCAGTTGATGATGCCCAAATTTGAACATTTTTGTAATCCGTAATGAATTAAATATTGATTAGTCTGTTATGGGACTATAAAAGCTCATCTTGGATCTATAGGGAGAGGATTTAACAATTTTGATAAAAGCAACCAAACCAAGCTTGACACTTAAAATGTTTGTAGTGGTCTTGATAAATTCAGAGCTAGTACAATAACGTAAATTCTTGCAACAACATTCCAACAATGAAGTTGTACTCCTATGTTTCAGCTACCTATCTGCAGAACACTTTTCTGCTGAACGACAGCTCATGTTTGCTACGACTGATCATATTAAGACATCCAAATGCCACTTTAAGACTTTTTGTGATATGTTCATTTTGTGAATCTTGATTTCTAACTAAAGACTAGCAAATACGAAATCAGTTCACAGCCTTGAATTTTTACTTGCTTTTTCTGTAATGTCATTTCAGATGGGAGAACTTAAGAAACTGTTTGAGGAGGGTAAAATCAAGTATATTGGTTTGTCAGAAGCATCGGCTTCAACTATCAGAAGAGCTCATGCGGTCCACCCCATAACAGCAGTCCAATTAGAATGGTCCGTGTGGACAAGGGACGTGGAGGAAGTAGTGCCTAGTTGCAGGTGAGACGTCTTCAATGCCTAACAGTGTGGATGCGAAATTCTTGACAATCAGAGTTCTAACTTTTTTATATGTTGACTTAGGGAACTCGGGATTGGAATAGTGGTGAACAGCCCTCTGGGAAGTGGCTTCCTCTCTTCAGGGCCCAAGATAATGGAGAAGTTGACAAAGGAGGACGTCCGACAGGTTTGTACATTCACCAATCAGACAAATGACAAATTCTGTAGATCCGAAATTCTGCAGATCGAATGCTTCTGTGCCTCTATTTAGCTGTCTTTTTTACTTAATTTGGGATGTCTCATCTATTATGGCCCTCTTTCCACTAATAGATAAACTTAAATTGTGACTTTAACCTTACATCGTTCAGGGATTTTTTTTCAGAATCCTAGCTATTTAAATTGAAACATGCGACTCTTTTTGGGTACAAGTTGAAGATAAATATACAAGGGTTAGTGGGTTACGTTTTTGGCCTTGACTTCTGCGAAAAAGTTCTTTAATGATATACAGTTGGAGCTTTTCTTGGAGTACCTCATAACTCATACCACCTTTTGCATGTCTGCATCCTAATTTGGCAATAATTTTGATTTCTAGGAAGCATTCAATGTAATGATATCTGTTTTGAGCTCTAGGCAATCTTGCTTGTTTTGACAGTGTTAGATGCATGGAAGAGTACAACTGCCCTCTTTATTTTTTTTATTTTTTTTTATCTTCCTGGTGTTGCATTATGTGCATCCAATTCTAGTATCTAGTTATATTTTGAACTGGCAATGGTCATCTGGTTGGGCCTGGTCAACTGACCAATAAGCTCATGAGGCCAAGGGCCCAAGGGTGGGAAACGAAAAATAATTCATTAAACCACCCTGGAGAAGGGGCATGAGGTCTCCCGGGTTTCTACCATAGATGTTTGGCTCCTTGCTTATCTTGCTTATTTCAATGTTTCTAGTACCTGCCACGGTTCCAGCCGGAGAATGTTGAGCATAACAAGCGCATATTTGAGCAAGTTAGTGAAATAGCAGCCAAAAAGGGATGCACCCCAGCACATTTAGCACTTAACCTCGGTCCATCACCAAGGGGATGACGTGTGTCCAATCCCCGGAACCACCAAGATCCTGAACCTCAACCAGAACATTGAAGCATTGTCTTTGAAGCTAACCTCGGAAGAGATGGCTGAGCTAGAGTTGCCTTGGCTAGTGTTGTTAAGGGTGATAGGTATGAAGGTGCTTGGAGTATGTGGAAGAATTCAGACACTCTACCATTGTCTTCGTGGAAAGCTGAATAAAAGAGATGGTTCACATCGTGTGTAGTATTGATATTGTTGCATGTCCATTGTAGTTAGCTTTTACTTGAGTTCAGTTCATCATCGAGGGAATGATGGTTGTCCTCTTCCAGGCACAACGTAGCTCAACAATTTGGACCGAAGTATTAAAGCCTTGTTGGTGAAAAGTACTCCAAATGAAATGTGTAAACTTGAATCTTTTGCCTCAACAGATGAGTGAGGGTGTGTTCATTTTAAATTACTTACCAATTCCGCATCCAGTCCTGTACAGATTGGTTTCACAACTTACCTTGTTTCTCATATATTACTTATTCAGTTTAGTTTTCTTAACTTATATCCATCGTTTTAATAGAAATGAATACACTCTGAAGGCTGAGAGATTCTTGGGCAAAACCTATGTATGGGAGAAGGACTCAAAGACTCTGCCCTTATCTTCTTGGCAAACTCAATAATAGAAGGTAAAGTTTCCAACTTTCCATGGATTAGTGATACTACATTGGTATTTCCATATTTGTGAACTAGCATGTACTTGCTCTCATGTTTAATTACTAGCAATTTGCTGTGCTCGTGTTATGCTTCATGAACAGATTGAATATAGGGAAAATGTTTTACAAGTAGATGAATAAGATTATCTGAATGGTTGTTCTATATAATCCTACCCTGATGACAATGTAAGAAAAAATATTGTTGATTATGAATGAAGTTTACATCTTTATAATCTGTATGTTATGGTCTTAATATTCAGGAACTTGACTATGCTTTTTAGTGTGGTTTTAGATGTGTTGCAAAACCAGTTACAACCTATAGTGAAATTTACCCAATCATAAATGGATTGTAACTGATTTTGCAACATATCTAGAATTGAGAATAATTACCTTCTTTTGTATGTCAGTTGGAGCTTTTCTTGGGGATATAAAATTATCTTAAGTTGTAAAAAATCACCATAAGTCGCTAAAAACTATCCTTAAATTGCGAATAATTACAGTTAGATAGGTTTACAATAGCTTTACTCCAAGACAAAAACTATCATTACATATTTATCTTCAAAACACTTATCAAATCTAACCACAAAGGTCCTATTGGTCGTTGCTATTTTAATTGTCAACAATGGTATAATCATGAAAGTTTCAAGAATCAAGAGGCGGCTATGAGTCTATGACTTCAGCCATTACGTTAGTGCAACACTCGTTTGACTATAAAAGGAAAAAAAATTACTCTTTCTCGAAAATTTTACTACTTCATCCCACAATGGAAGAGCAACACTGCCATTGAATTCTGATGTGTTGCCTACTAAACCACTGTACAAACACACCTACCCCCATAAAAGTAAGAGATGAAAAAACAAAAAGCATTTCTAGAACAAGAAAATGAGACACTTCATCTCTTTCTCTTTCCCACCTTCTTTGACCATGAAAGTTCAACATATTATCATATAACTAGGAGGAGAAACTCTGTTTTTGACTTGTTATAGCCCATTAAGAATCACACACCATCACCGGAAACTGAAAGAAAGAGAAAGTGAAAATGGCGTCGCCAGCAGTGAGGAGGACGAAACTGGGTTCTCAGGGCCTTGAAGTGTCAGCCCAAGGGCTGGGTTGCATGGGCATGTCAGCCTTCTACGGCCCACCCAAGCCCGAAGAAGACATGATTGCTGTCATTCGCCATGCCATCAGCTCCGGCGTCACATTTCTAGATACATCTGACATCTACGGCCCTCACACCAACGAAATTCTCATTGGCAAGGTACTATAAGGGCATCTTCAATGCTATAAACCTTTTAAAAGTCTTTTGTTCCCCTATGCCGCGTCATCTATATTAGAAAATATATTTTACAAACTCCGCCCTCCCTGTGCTAGCTATAAACCTCCTAATTTTTTTTGTTATGGGGTCCAATATAGAAACACGTTATTCTATAAATGACATACTTTGTGTAGACTAATCGTTGTATAGAAATGTGAGATTTATAGGTTTGTCACTATGGACCTGCAGTTCTTATAGGGGGGTTTTTGTCCTCACAAACATATCGAAAAACCTCTCATTGGAGATGCTCTAATTGCAACATTTACCCTCTTCTACTTCTTCATTTTCTGCTTAGGTTTGCTCAATTTTATGGGCATTTTGATTGGAGCATTTGCTTTGTTTTGTGCATGTTATTGGTTTTCCCATATTGGAGGGAAATGTGTAATTTAGTGTAGTTTTGGGTTTTTCTTGTAATGTTGTGCTTATACAGATAGGTGATAGTTAGTGCCCCTATTAGCCACCTAAGGGTGCACCTCAATGAGTTAACCCTTGGATGACCCTAATAGAGCACCTAACCATTTGCCTATAGACCCTATACTAATTTTTGTGGAACTGTCTCTAAATTATTGTTGCATTAGTGCTGATTTACAATTCAATGAAAATATATGGGTATTTGGAGATTTGTGCTTTGATTTGATGATTTAGTTGAAGTCAATTGATATTTTTTCTATGTTTCTTGTTCTTTGTAGATTCTAAACTGTATTCTAATGTTACCTCATCTGTGAATTACAGGCATTGAAAGGAGGGTGGCGAGATAAGGTCGAGTTGGCTACAAAATTTGGGGTCGATTTTGCAGATGGGAAGACAGCGATACGAGTTCGAGGTGAGCCTGAATATGTGAGGGCTGCCTGTGAAGGAAGCTTGAAGCGGCTTGATGTTGATTGCATCGACCTCTATTATCAGCACCGCATTGATACCAGAGTCCCCATTGAAGTCACGGTTTGTCCATTTGATCCTTCATCCATTTTGTTGATCTATTAGGCTAGTTTCCTGATGCTGAAATTTAAACAATCTTGTCGTCTGTGATGAATTAAGTTTGTAGTGGTCTACGTAAACTCAAAGCTAGTACAATAACGTAAATCCTTGCAACAACATTCCAATAAAAAGAAAAAAAAAAAAGTTTTACTCCCATGTTTCAGCTACCTAACAGAACACTTGTCTGCCGAAGACAGCTCATGTTTGCTACAACTAATAATGGGACATCCAAATTCCACTTGAAGACTTTTTGTGACATGTTCGTATTTGTGAATCTTAACTGCAGAATAGCAAATACGAAATCAGTTCGCAGTCTAGAATCTTTACTTGCTTTTACTGTTAACATGTCATTTTTAGATGGGAGAACTTAAGAAACTGGTTGAGGAGGGTAAAATCAAGTATGTTGGTTTGTCAGAAGCATCGGCTTCAACTATCAGAAGAGCTCACGCCGTCCACCCTATAACAGCAGTCCAATTGGAGTGGTCCTTGTGGACAAGGGATGTCGAGGAAGAAATAGTGCCTACTTGCAGGTGAGTGTGAGACATCTTCAACATTTGATACTGTAGATAATGTGAAATTTTAGACAATCAGATTTCTATATAACTTTCTTATTTGTTCACTCAGAGAACTTGGGATTGGAATAGTGGTCTACAGCCCTCTAGGAAGGGGATTCCTCTCTTCAGGCCCCAAGATAACGGAAAACTTTACAAAGGACGACTTTCGTCAGGTTTGTACTACACACTAAATCATATAGATTTTGCAGATGAATGGAAGTGTACAAGTGGCCTTCTGCACATTTAGGCACTGTTAGGGCCTAATACTAGGAACTCGAGCTTCTCTTTCACAAATCTTTGGCCATAATTTGATGTTCATTTTAGAGTTTCTATTTTTAACCCCATATTAATTTAGTAAAACCTCATAGGGAGGAAAAAAAAAAAAAAAGTAAAAGGGGAGACGAGACGAGAGGGTAGGAAAGATCTGTGAAGAAAAAACTTGAAAGTCCAGCTCCAGCCAACAACCTATTTACTTTAACCTTTGAGTGTTACATTATGTGCGCTAGTTTCGACTAGGTACTTACTATTGTCATCTCGCTCCATGCTTATCTACTTGTTTCAATGCCTTCTAGTACATGCCAAGGTTTCTTCCAGAGAATATTGAACACAACAAGCACATGTTTGAGCAAGTAAGTCAAATAGCAACCAAAACAGGATGCACCCCAGCACAGTTAGCGCTTGCCTGGGTCCATCACCAGGGGAATGACGTATGTCCCATCCCGGGAACCACCAAGATTCAAAACCTCAACCAGAATATTGAAGCCTTGTCTGTGAAGCTAACTTCAGAAGAGATGGCTGCGCTGGAATCACTTGCCTCGGCTGAAGTTGTTAAAGGTGATAGGTGTGAAGGTGCTTCCAGTACGTGGAAGAATTCGGAAACTCCGCCATTGTCCTCATGGAAAGTTGAATAGAAGAGATGGTGCACATCGAGTGTAGCATCGATACCGTGGCATGTTCCCTTGCGCATTCATCATCATTTCCTGTCTCACTTCATTCCGGTGACTAATGTACCATATACTTAGCTTGCTGATAAACCAAGACTGATAAGTCTGATATTTTGTTTGTTGTAGGTGTTTGGATTTTAAAACCTTCTACATTCTTTATTAAATTATTATCAAGGGTTGTTGCTTTACAAGAAAGTATTTACCTTCGCATATACTCCTTATGAAAATAATAGACACTGCTTTCCCCTCTATTCTCCAATCATCCTTTGTACGCCATTTAAACAAAAAAAGAAATCTAACTATGAGATAGGTATATGTCATTCCTAAACTGTTTGTTATTAAATTGGTCTATGTCGTGTATAATTGTATGAACTAGTTTTTGTCAATGCTTAAACTATCTGTATTGCTCCATAAGTTGTTCTTTATCATAAGCAAATTAGGATGTTTTGTCATAGGATGTGTGGTATTATTATTTTTATTTTTTTAACGTTTAATTCCTCTGAGAAATACTATTGTGCAACCGTCAAATCGTTAGACGTCAAACATGTATCTATTGTTAAAAGAACAAAGCCAAAATCGAACATAAATGGGTCCATAAACCGTTATCATAGACTTTTATACTCTATTTGTTTTCGGAAGGATCATAAATAATAGCGGAAAATGAGGAAAGGTTGTAAAACAAACACGTTTATTTTTTATTTTTATTTTTTACTTTACAATTTCATGCTAAGAGTATGGATTTTAGGAGGGGTCACGACCTACGTACGCATGTTACAATGAAACTTTTCTTTGTCATTCCTTAACTATTTTATATCACCCCTATGGAGTACTATTCTTCATCAAACAAAGCTGGAATGTTTTATAAATAGAAAAATTTGCCGCCAACCCCTCTATATAATAGGTTTTTTTGTGAAAAACCCCCCTATAAAAAAAATTGTAAGGAACCCCCCTTTATGAATAAAACCTTTTAGTAAACCCCCTCTCCGGCGACTTTTTGAATTTT
>BSSO01003343.1:0-16729 GCA_030267885.1 Mesembryanthemum crystallinum | reverse complement strand
GCAAATTTTTCAAAAATATATTAACAACAAAGGGTCTTATATTGTGAAACAGATAGAGTAATTTAGAATATTTTTTTACTAGAATTGCATAATTTTATGTTTTCTTAACAAAAAATCAGTATGATTATTTTTCTCAAACAAATCTAAATCAATGGGTCAATTCGCCCCATATCGCATAGTGCAACCGCCTATGACCTTAGTAGATTGAAAATCGTCCCATGCTTGTCGTTGATACAGAGGTGGAGAGGGAAGGTAGAAAGGCTGGCATATCCAATTCATTAGTTTAACACCCAACAGAGTCCAAATCCCCTCCAGTAAAATGTGTAGTATTTCACGAGAAAATTTGAAAATAGAAATAAAAATAATTTCCAAGTTCAACAATCAAGAAATATGGATCCCCTGCTTCAAATTTACCATACAGTCACACCACATCTAAGAAATTTATGCTAAGACAGCTTCAATTTACATGTAAAAGCCAAGCCACAAAGAATATTCTGTGATACATTGTACCAGATTATAGCAGCAACAAGAACATAGAAGCCGGCTATTGTCACAAAAATATTATTGTAAAATGCACCTCTCAATGTTTTTTAAACAGAGAAAAAATTCAGGCACAAATACTGAAATCAGTTTAAAACAAAGCCCACCATGTTCTTTCAATACAGGGCAGCAAAGAGGGTAGTCTATATAGCTTCCTACCATATAGGCAAAGACGATTCCAAAGATGAATTTAACCAGAGGCAGTCTTCTTTTGCTGGAAAACCACGGCATAAATTGGTACAATGACCCCGATACTAAAGGCAGCCAAGACAGCAAGGGGCATCTTCACCTGCTGGTACTTCATCCTGTCCAAGTTGTACATGTGCTTTGCATGAAGATAGTAGTCATAATCGTGACCGTGTCCACCCATTTTCATGCCACTTGAATGAATTTCTCTCCTCACTGTCATTAAAAGCGTAACATGCAACAGAACAACTCATGCACATTAGAACAGCAGAAATCAGCAATCTATTGTGATATCAACATCAAATAGTAGTTAAAGTGTGAGCAAAAGAAGCATGAAGATGTCAAATACTTTGGAGATTACATTATTATTTCTCTCAGTTTTGGGTTCAACTAAACACAGAGCACTCGATCAAGTAAATTCTCCCACAGCCTCTTCGAATAGGTCAAGCACCATGCAAACATTAAAGAAACATCGGCGACATAACCCATGCCTATCAAGTTTTGCCCAAACTTCACCTACTCCAATAAATGACTTGTAGTCTTATTACTAACTTTCCTCCCATTTCTTGAATTATCACAAACTGATTACTTCATTATAGCACTTGCAATAATATTCCACACTGCACAATCTCTGTATCTCACTAAACATGAAGTTCTAAAAGAACTAGCACAATTTTGTAAAAGAAAACATCTGAAAATAAATGATTATATTTAGAAAAAATAGCCACAAAACTTAATATTCAAAAGTCATTGTTTAGCTTCTAGGTAACTTGTCTTGAATAAGACATACTGACTTCAATTCCAAGCATTTTGGTGCAAAGATATACAAATTCCATAAGTACTTTAGTGTTACATCAGACAAATTATATGGAGTAACATAATATGATTCCCATGAAAATGCCATGCATGCTACAGGGAAAGATCCACACATATAATCAACATCTAAGCTACCAAGCACTAGAACTACTTCCTTAGATGGCATATATATCCAGACCATATCCACCCATTTCCAATAGCTTGGAGTCACAAAAGCCTACCCCTAAGCCGCATCAATCCCAAATTTCCATCTATTAGCTGCAAGTCCAACCATCCTTCACCATTTGTTCGACACTTTTAATTTTTTTTTTAACTCAGTGTCAAAGATACAATGTTTTCAAGATCTCTATAGGCTGCACAAATTTCGGTCTGAACTGCAAAATTGTATGAGACCGGGTCGGACTGAACCCGAATAGGTTCCAACCGGTCCTTGGTGCTCACATTTTGAAAATTCAGATTTCTGGTTCAGGACAGTATGGACCGGGACCAGATACCCAATTAAATCCAATATAATTCTCATTAATTCCAGTCTGAGTTTGAACCAATGTGCAACCCTCATATATAGCGCAAGTTAACTGCTATCCACCTTTATCTCTTACAAGGTATTCAACCAACACCAGTTATGAATTGATCCTATTTCCATGTCTTATCAACATGAATGGAGGTGCATGTAAGCGGCAATCAAACTTACTCCAAAAAGAATCAGTTAATTCTGAAAACGCACTTCTTTAAGCTCTTCAAAAAAAAAAAAAAAAACTTTAATACTTCCTGTGAGAGATTCAATTCTAAGGTTACAAAACTTCAACCCTTCTCAATATGTTTTCTCAAACCAAAAGAGCCCAAGAGCCTTGGAGAAACACAAAGAAAATATGACAAATACTCTTGGAACCAACTAACTAGGGCTTGATTGAATAACTTGCCTTATGTATTGAATACATGTCTATAATCACAAACTAATAATGCATAACAATGAATACAAATTACTAATAAAGGTATGGTATAGAGGTGACAAAAACCATTCATCCCATCTATCTACAAAAAATTAGCTATATTAGAAGCATCAATTACTCTACTATTCCGTGTTATTTTGTAGCAAAAATCAGGGCCCTGACAATTTTGTGGGCATCTATATAGGGCATCTCAGCCAAGAACCAAATTGTTCTTCCCAACAAAGCCATTCTCTTGCAGAGCCATTGTCAAACAACCACAAGCTTATGTTCACAAGCCCCTTCTATGACCTCACATCAAATAAAGGGCAATGAGTTTCATCAATCTAACCGCCCAAAAGGAACTCTCGGCATAAGGATGCATTTTGATGTGATCAAGATCAAGCCCAATCAGAGTAAAATCAATAAAAAACAGTTCTTTAATCACCAATTCATCATCTATGACCCAAATATCATAACTCAGCTTTTTGTCATTTATGTCAATGTACCACAAAAGGAATAGCAACATCAAAATCGTAGCTTTTTGACAGGAAATAGCTCAATCCATTCATACAAACAAGTTAGTGACCAAAATAATAAATTTACCCTGAAAGAGCAATTTGACAAGATTACATAATGATTTTCTGAAACGGCAAAACTCAAATTCCATGAACGGTGGCAGCTATCACAAACAATAACACGAAATCAAAAGAAAAACGAATAACACCCATCATGGCCGTCAATCAGATCTAAATGAATCGGAAGAATTGAAATCAATATCACTCTGAGATAAGAGAATTTAACGAAAAAAAAAAAAGAAGGTACGAACCCTAGATTTGTAAAAACGACATACCTGGATTAGATAGGAGTGAGCCAGATGAATTCATCAACTTCGAGGCACAAGATCTCATGGCCATGGCTGCTTGTGGTTAGAGAGAGAAAGAGAGCAATTCGGAGGAGAATCAACAGAGTAGAGAGAGGAGAAGGAAAGCAAAAATGGCACCAGTCAGTCCCCTTAAGAAGACCCAGACCCAGTTTGATAGCAGTGCGGAATTGAAGAACAGAAACACGTGATTTTCACGGGCTATACCACCCTAGTGATTATGGGCCTTTGAACCTAGGTAGTAATTTTTTTTTTAAACTCTCAACATATTCGGCCCATTTAACCCATCTACCATGAGCCCATACATACGTCAATATTGACGAGTCAAAAATGGTGATTTTTTTTTTTTTAATTTTTTTTTAGTTCCAATGAGGCTTCACAGATGACTAAAAATCAAACTATTATCGTTATTATTGTTGGTGATTTGGTGGACAATACTAGACACCCAGCAAGATTTAAAGCAAATGTTGTAGCAGATTTTATGGCTAATTTGGAATATTTCATCTTGTCCTTTCTTCTTCGGTTAACTCCGATTGACTGGTTTTTGGCTAATTTATTAGCTAATTAGGATAGTCCCTTAGCGGACTCTCCTGATTTCCTTGCCTTTAAAAAAAAAAAAAAAAATCGTTTGCCTACCATTTTTCTAAATTGGCAACTAAAAAAGAAAAGTGTAAAAAGAGTATCCCCATTCCCCAACCTAATTTTATAAAATACTTGCACTAGAATTAATAGTCAATCAAGGGGTTTAATTTTTTTTTTGGGTTTAAAGGAGGTTTGATAGTAATCGGATCCTCTTCCTCATGGTTAGGGACAATTCTTCTAACCTTTGAAATGAAAATGACCAAGAAAAAAAAAAAAAACAATAAAAGTTGTATGGAAAAGTAGAAACGACCTCCACCTGAAATCCAATGGAACTTGGATTAGCCAAGCTCGAATAGGTTCAAAGTAGTTGGGCTTATTGGTAATGTCAGGCCCATTACAAGCCCATTGTCACCTCTGAAGCCAAAGCCCATCTTGAGTCGTCATTGTCCCTCTCACTGTCTCAGTGCATTCAGCACAATTGGCAGAGGAAGAAAACGCAAAGGAAGAAAGAAAGAGAGAGCTGTTGAAGCCGTCCACTTACCAGTGGAATCCTGTTCTTCTGTAAGCTCTCTCTCTCTCTCTTTCTCTATCTCTTTCTTTATTCTCCATTGTCGTTGCTATTAACCTAGATTGATGTTAGAACACTGATGAAAACCATTGAAGTTTAAATGAATTTGTAAAGGGAAGAAATGCAATTGTCGTCTTCACCAAAACATATTACAAATTTGGTTGATTTTTATATTGAAAATTGAAGGAATTGGTGATGGAGACTAAACTTGTATGCTTAGATCGAAGCATTTGCCTATTCAAGTCCGCCCAATTTCATCGCTTTCGACTTCCTGGTGCCTTCTTCCCCAAGCCTATTAACTGCCGCCCTCGGTCTCTCTCTTCAGGTACATATTCTTAATTTCCTGGAACATTTGGAATATTATTGGTACTTTTGAATTTGATAGAACATGATTCTTTCTCTCTTTTTTCATTCACACATGTGTAATTTCTCTTTGGGCTGTTTATTTCTATCAAGATAGTTGCTTTTGCTACTGCTATGATGTCAATTAGTTTGCTTCATGCGAGAATAGTGTGATTGGCTCATGTTTTAATCACACACCTGTGGATAAGTGTAAATGGGCAAGTTTTAGTTTTGTTTAGGTTGAGAGTGCATTTCTTCCCCTTCACTCCATGACTATATAATTGTATAGTTTCGGCGTAGAATCTCTATGAAGAAACTCATGTCGACTGTTGTAATGATGATTACCATTACCCCAATGCCNTGAGCACTACTTTGGTAGTGCAGAGGCTAATGGACCCTTGGAAATGCTTGCATTGTATGTACTTCACAACGTATATGAAGCACACAATGTTTAGTGAACCATTTTGGTTTAGTCCATCATAAAGCAATGCTGAGAAGTTGTTAAAATGGTGACTCTTTTTAGAAATGGAGTGTGAATTTTATATCCTATAATAATCTCTTATGATCTGTGTGCTTCATATGTTTGTTATTTTACATTGGTACTAGGGTCAATGAGCAATGCAGTGAAGTGCGCTATGAAGTCTTACAGGCTATCTGAACTCAATGTCTCTGAGGTTGATCAGCTCAAAGCTCGCCCTCGCATTGATTTTTCTTCTATTTTCAGTGTGGTAAGCTATGCTTCTTCCTTATTAGTTCTTTTCACCCTGTCAAAATAAAGGAGGAGAGAGAGAGAAAGAAATTTGTTTTCCTGAGTCCCTTCCTCTGAAATATAACGAGTTAAAATTGTTCAAACCCTTCTTGAAGTATGTAATGCACTTCCTTCCCCTCTTTCATATATGAATTACAGGGACCTCAGTGTTTACCTGCAAAGAAGTCAAAAAATCCTCCCCTTTGTTCTTCCCCCTTAGGTTGAATAAGTATATGTTAACATCAAGGGGGAATCCATTTCATTGTTCCTTTTTTCTGGATGGCTGGACTTGTTATTTCATCTTACCTGTTTTTTGGGCTTATGGGGAGGGGAGTTGTGTGCTAAAGTTTAGATGCCTTCCCTTTGGGATTCAGTTTTTCATCTTTGGAACAATAGCTGTCAAGTCGCAAGAGGAACAGATTTGTAAATGATTGCTTCATCTAATATTCTGCCAGGTCCAACCTATTGTTGATGATGTGCGCACTCGGGGTGATGATGCAGTGAAAGAGTTAGTATTTTCTGCTTCCTTTTGCGACTTTTATGCACCCTAAGTTCCTTTCTGTGTTCCTGATAGTGCTTTTCAAATTGGAATGTAACTAGTTTGGCTAGTGAACTTAGTTTGACCGTTTCCCCTGCAGATTTACTGCCAAATTTGACAAAGTCAAACTAGATAAGGTGGTTGAAGATGTTGCTAATCTACCTGATCCAGAGGTACTCTCAAGATACTTTTCTAGGGCATCTGTATAAGAATTTCTAAAGCTCTAGAATTGACATGTTTGTATCCTTTCATTTTACATGCAATAATCCAAGTAGATTTAGAGCATGTTTGGCTATGTTCTATCAAGTTCTACTTCTCCCTCTCACATTCCCTCCCCCTTCCCCACCCCCTCCTTCAAACTTCTAAGAAGTTAAAAGTAAGGATAGAAGACTTCTACCCTTATTACCACTTCTTAGAAGCTGGAAATGGAGGTGGAAGTGGAAGTGGAGGAAAAGAGGATGGAGAAGGAGGAATGTGAGCGGAGAAGTTGAAGTTGGTAAAGGCTAGGCCAAATGGGCTCTTAGTGGCATATTTTGTTTCTCTACAGTTGTGTTTCTAAAGATCTTCTCTGTTACAGCTTGATCCTACTATTAAAGAGGCATTTGATGTTGCATACAACAACATATATGCATTTCATGCTGCTCAAAAGTCAGAGGAGAAAAGTGTTGAGAACATGAAGGTGAGGCTGTAATACTGCATGTGCATCAGAATTTTACCTTTCTTATTGTGAACCATTGAAACTGAATTTTCTAAAGACAGGGTGTTAAATGCAAACGTGTAGCAAGAAGCATTGGTGCAGTGGGTCTTTATGTTCCAGGAGGGACTGCAGTCTTGCCTTCTACAGCTCTTATGCTTGCAATTGTGAGTTGCATTTTTTTCTCAGTGCCTAATAATTTACAAAACATAGGAGATGGAACTTTGTTGACATCACACGTTTCCTTCATGCCAGCCTGCCAAAATTGCAGGCTGTAAAATTGTCGTTCTTGCAACACCACCTAGTCAGGATGGCAGTATATGCAAGGTACTTTTTTTTCTTCTCATCACTCTTATATTAGTATTACAACTTTGGGAGTTCTTATTTGAAAACTGGTCAATTATTGTTAGGAGGTACTCTATTGTGCCAAGAAAGCTGGTGTTACTCATATTCTTAAAGCTGGAGGAGCCCAGGTCTGAAAGTATACTTTTTGAACACGTTTTCTCCTTACTGTGTATATTCCTTTCTCAAACTTAGCTAGCATTTCAATTTCAGTAGTGTTATTTTTCTTTTTCTATCTTTGCAGGCGATTGCTGCCATGGCCTGGGGAACATCTTCATGCCCTAAGGTACTAATACTTCAGACATTTGTTTCAGGTGGTTGTGTTGACCTAGGTATCAGACTTTTTTCTTTGTTATAGAGAATAGATACTTGCACATGTTTTCCTTAAATAGTATTAGTAGTTAGAAATGTTTAGCCTAATTTCTAGGATTTTAAGTTTCTCCCCTCACATCCCTCATCCAAATTCCTCTCTTCCTTACACTTTCTTATCCCCCATAATTTCAGAAAAAATGAAATGGGGCTAGAATTGGAGGTCCAGTTAAGAGTTTCAATTTGTAGTCTCAGTTTCATTTTAGTTTCATAGAACCTCATGGGAGATGAAGAAGTGAAGGAGGGATGTAAGAGCAGAAAACTTAAAATCCTAGAAACTAGGCCAAAAAGGCTCTTAGTTATGTTCTAGGAGTAATAAATTTTTCATTCAGTTTCAAAGCTTAACTGCTTAAGCATTCAAATTTTGTGTTCAATAAGGAATATATCATATTTTTGACTGCCTCATGTTTCATTTACTGTTAATTTCCACAAAAAATGTAGGTTGAGAAGATATTTGGACCAGGGAATCAATATGTAACAGCTGCCAAGATGATCCTTCAAGTATGAGTACTAGAGTTTCTGACACTACAAAGTTTTGGTACAATAACTCTGTTTCTTATTGATCCCTGTCCTTTCATCAGAATAGTGAAGCTATGATCTCAATTGACATGCCTGCTGGCCCTTCAGAAGTCCTGGTCATTGCTGACAAGTACGCTAATCCTGTCCATGTTGCAGCAGATTTGCTTTCTCAGGTTCTGCCATATTTTTTCACTTTTCAGTTGATGTTGAATTCTCTCTCTCACTTATTTCTTTAGCCTGAGACACGATGTTGATATTTGCATCTTTGTGCAGTTCTTTCCATTGACTTGTAATTGAAATTGTTTGGAAGAGTTTGTGCTAATTGAAAAAGAGCAGCAAATTGGACTTTACACCTAATTTCTCGGCTTACCACAGAGAAATGACAACCCTATTTAACTTTTCTTGGAGTCAACCAAAGTATTAAACTCTTCTTTCTTGTGTTCATATCATGAATCCTCAACAAATATAGTTTCTTCTGTAAATTTGTTCTTTTTATGAGCACTACTCTCGTATTTCTGGGGAAAAAAGTTGATAATTATTCTTGGTTGTGCTATCCCTACTTATGATGTATCAAGCAATTGCTTCTTAATCTTCAGGCTGAGCATGGACCAGATAGTCAAGTTGTTCTCGTTGTAGCTGGTGATGGTGTCAATCTAAATGCTATTGAGGATGAAATCAGCAAGCAGTGCCAAAGCCTTCCAAGAGGGGAATTTGCATCAAAAGCACTCTCCCATAGTTTTACTGTGTTTGCCCGTGATATGGTTGAGGTTGGTTCTCTTACCTCTTGTACCATAATAGCTCCTTGTGTACAGGGACCCATGAACAAGACATAAATTAGATCTAATTCAAAATCCAAATGAGAGGTTGGGCCAGATTGGATTATATTTTGAAAGATTTTTAGGTTTTGGATTGGACATCCAGAATTTTGCTCCTTATAAATCCAAGCAAAGTATGCATTTAAACTTTTGAAAGAAGAAAATAATAATAATTCATCAGTGCACTAGCATAGGCGTTTTTGCTCTAAAGATCTAACTTGAACCCGAAGCCCCAAAGCCTGAAAACCTATGTTACTCATACTTGGCTACAAATTTCAAACAATGCTATGTGTCGGATTTGTTATTTTTTGGAGAATTTTGCGAATTTTTGGCCTACGATGAAGTGCCTGTTGTCCATACCCATGTCGGAGTGTTGAAAACCCAACAATGGTACTTAAAGGTGAAGTGGGGAGTCTGAGTAACATAGCTGCCATAAGTAATTATTAGTTTTGCAGCCTGATCTAGTCGCTCCGTTTTCTGCCTTGTAAGTTATGTAGTATTTTTTTTTTTTTTTATTACTGTCAGAATGAATTTTATAGCTAACTGTAAGAAATCTAGAGTGAGATGAAGTCTCGTTAGTGCTGATGTAGTAGAGCAAGAATCAGGCTGTGTAATAGCTTGTCATTCTGACAGTATTCCTCTGTTTTGGTAATAAAATCATTATCTTTGTTACCAAATAAAAAAAAAAAAGTTATGTAGTATTTAAGTTTTAGAATATTGTCCTTAATAACTAGTAGCATCATCTCATTGTTTATATAAGCAGATAATAAAACAAGAAATTCTCACAAAAATCATATCAACACATAATTAAAATAATCTTTCTAAACACCTTGGAAGGTGTTGGCAAATTGCAAAAGGCAAGTAGCTTTAGTCCAGACCAATACTACAGGGAATGTATTTGTACAATACAACTTTGGTCATTAAGAGTCAAGTTTGCTATCTATCAGTCTTAGTGTCCCATTAATTATTAAGTCCTAAGGTTAAAGAACATATTGGATAGGATTTCACATAATTTAATCAAAGTTTTGCGGGGTTGATTGTGTCCTATATCTTCTTGAAGAGAACAGGCCCCAAATGTGCATTTTGCAATGGCGCTGCACTTTTGTCCTTATTCTATCATTCAATTCCGAAAACTCTGGATTTAACAAGTTTTAATGGCCTTCTTCTCTCCCAAAATGTCAGTTTTTACTCATCTAAGTGTATTTCTGTCCTGTGCACAGTTCTTCCAGAGCCGTTGCAAGTTGCGAGTCTTGCGACTTATATTCATTGATTTGTTTTATCTATCTGACTTCCAGGCAATCTCCTTCTCAAACTTGTATGCACCTGAGCATCTGATTATCAATGTGAACGATGCTGAGAAATGGGAAAGTTTCGTTGAGAATGCAGGTATATCTTATTATAAATATCCTTGCTGGTTTATATATGTAGATCATTCAGTAATTTACGTATATGGATTTTTTTTTCTTTTTTTTCTTTTTTTAACACACAAAGCCTTTTTAAATGTCTTTATTGTATTAATCTACACAATTTGTTTGCCTAGAATATTGTGCCATTGTCATTTTACCTAAGTCTTCTACTTGCTATTGTTGATCCAAAATTCTTGTGGATTGTGCGTTTATCACAAATGCTATCATAGGGTCTGTGTTTCTTGGGCAATGGACACCAGAAAGTGTAGGAGATTATGCCAGTGGAACAAATCATGTCCTTCCAACATATGGCTATGCAAGAATGTATGGTGGTGTCTCTTTGAATTCCTTTCAAAAGTACATAACAGTACAGTCTTTGACGGAAGAAGGCCTCTCAAATCTCGGTCCATATGTGGCAACCATGGCTGAAGTTGAGGGGCTAGAAGCTCACAAGCGTGCTGTGACCTTAAGGCTTCAGGATATTGAAGCAAGGCGGGCATCTAATGTGAGATAATGTATCACCTAACTGCTCAGCTAAAAGCAAAGATATGCAAAACATTTTCACTTGATTGCGAAGTGGGTGTATTTTATCAAATGGGTACCTTTGAGACCTTCTTGTATTCTTGTATTGATTAGGAGTTCAGACACAAGTGCGCGATTTTACCAAGTAATGAGAGCCACTTTGATGTACTGTGAAATAAACTATTATAGCAAGTGTTGTGCTGTTGTCTACTTGTCTTGATGTCTTGGGCCCTTCTATTTCGTCGTATCATCTGCAACTATTCAGTTTAGTTTAATTTGCAACTTGTTTTTTCACTCACAATACTATTCATTCAGTTCAGCTTCAAAAACCATGTATATTTTTTTTGTATTCAAGTGTCAACAAACAGCTTTTGCGAAATGATCAATAATCTCTCCTGTAATCCCAGGAATAAAAAAAAGGATAATTTTATACGTTTATGTACAATGTGCTTGAAGAAACAGATTGTGTAGTTTCATCTATATACTGTTTATATATACGCGTGCATTAGTACTCCTTGAAGAAGATGGCATAAATGATGCAACAAATTGAGAAGATAATTATAACGATATCAAATGTCAGGGCTGTCATTGCTTGGTCACTCAGCTTCATGTTTCTTCCACCAAGCCTATCCACCATATCTGGAACTGGTTCATAACTTGCCAAATCTTGCAGATAAGGATCTTCAAGTTTCATCCTCATCTTCTCCGCTTGGCGACTGGCTGCCTCTTGAGCCAATGTCCAATCATAAAATCTTCGACTCTCTTCATCGCTCAAAACATCGTAGATTTCTCTTAGTCTCATGAACTTCTCTGATGCTGTTTTCAGCGGAAGTGAAGTTGTATCTGGGTGGTATTCCTTTGATAGTCGTCTGTAGGCCGTCTTAATCTCGTCCAAATCAGCATTTGATCGTATCCCTAAGAACCTGATCAATTTTACACATCAAAGAAATAACCAAATCAATCGCGAAACCAAAATTTCCGGAGTATACTAGCTGAATTGAAGAACTGATAGATTGAGGAAGTTTACAACATCACCCAATAAAGATCCGATCTTTGACGGGCTTTGGCAGGATCAGATGTATCATACCTGACTCCTAACCAGAATAAAAGTCGTGCTACTTCTATAGATTTTGAATAATAGAAGAGATCGTTTTCATTTCATAGTTTCCATATTGCATAAAATTCAGTTCCGCAACTTACTTTTCCCCCCCTCAAATATTACTCCTTATTCACATCATATTCAATATAGTTTATGTTTATTCAATAAGCATCACCAAACATTTAACCAAATTATAAACGCTTCATTTCAACAGTTAATTCATAAAGATAACAGGAACTTACTTATAATGGGAATCAGAAGTGTCAAGCAAATCTGCAAACTTTTCACCCAATAAATTATTCTGCTCAGCTTCAGCTTTGAGCTGCTCTTCAGTGGGCTGTGAATTGCTCCCTCCAACCCACCCTTCATCTTCACTCTCCCAGTGAATCCTTGTATCCACACCAGGAGGTGCCTTTTGGCCCCTCTGAGCATCTTGTGCTGCGGCCCGAACGCAGAGCTTAACACTGTTCTTCCTCTTTGCTACGGCGTTTTGTATCTGCTTCTTCCATGTTGGGTTACCATTTCTGCTGCCTAGAGTGAGAGAGAGTGGAGATGGAGAAGAGGCTGTGGAGGCCATAGGAGTTAGGAGAGATAAAATCCTATGACCTCGGTTGATTTACAAGTTGTATTGCCACTGCTTAGTTTTTGTGGTTCTGATACAAGACAGGAAAATCTGGAAAAACTGGCTTGGAGTTTTGTCTAATGCTTATATTGGTTATGTGGCACTAGAGGAATAGAACCATGTCAGTCCAAAACGAAAAGAAAAAGACCCCTAAGCATTTCATTTTGCTCACAAATTAGGAGTATTATTAGCGGAATGTCAGCTAAACTGGTAAAGTAGGTACAATTTTGATGCTGATAGCAAAGGGGAAATTTTTGTTGTTCTCTCGTCCGGTTCTATTCATCCCTTTCAAGAGGATAATTTGCTAAATCTGAATTTTGGACCAAAACTGGGAAATTACTTTCGTTTGTAACAGAGTTTTGTGAAGTTTAGTTCTACATTAAAGCTCTGTTCATTTAATTATATCATGCTAAATTGAAGTAAAATCGAAATATCTCAATGAATAGTAATACGTGAGAGAAGATGCAAGTTACATAACTTGATTGAATGTGGGATGGAATGAAGAAATGAGTAGAGCCAAAACAGTTTGTGCCCTCAAAAGTTTCATCAGTGTGAACGCTGATTAGCCAACTGAGATACCAGAGTAATGCAGATGAAGTAAGAATTGTTACAATTCATCATCTAATATACACTCGAAATAATGTTACTGATTTGCATTCAAGAGATACAACACAAGAATGTAGTGATTTGCTTATTCTAGAGATACAACACAAGAAGAATCCCTAGGGTCACAAACAGCTGTTTCACTTTGTGTTTCTGTTTGTATTCTCGTTCCACAATCATCCAGATAATTCTGAAACAAGTAAGAAGTGAACCCCCAAAGTGCCTGAAACATCGCGATTGCCTTCACACCATTCATCTTATCATGGAAAACTACCAAAGAAGCAAGAGGTGCAACAGCCAGAGCCACAGTACTAATGACATTTGAGAAGAGAGAAGACACCAAAAAGATTAAACCCACAACACCAACTGAACACACCTGCCAAGATATAGCTGTCCACACCAAAGTCATTACATAAGAGGCTTGCCCTGCAACAAAATTCTCCATCTCTTCTCCTAAACCCCTCCACTGACCGCTTATAATAAGTCCACCTATCGAAACAATAGTTGCGACAAGTGAAGTGTAAATTTGCATTTTCATAACCACATCGAATGTTTCAGCCTTCAACACTCTTTGGAAAGTAAGCTGCATCAGAGAAAGCAAAAGGGAATACACAGCTGAGGCTCCGAGAGTACATAAAAACCCAACAGCATATTCCAGTTTCGACACTCCTGCAGGTGCATCCGAATCATCATTCGCAGCAAGAAGAGCTGCTGAGAAGGAAAGAATGACCACTGAGTTCAGGATTAATGGGGTGAACTTTTGGGAATTGAGGAAAAAAGAGAATACTGCATTGAAGGCCAACTGGGTTGCGCTGATGAGGGAATAGGTAGATGCGGAGAGGTAAAGAAGCCCTACAGAGTAGAGCAAATTGTCGCCAGCAACAAGTATACCAAGAGAAATATAAATCAAGATAATGCATTTCTTTGTGACTGGGTCTGAAGGCACTGAAGATTTTGAGGATGGTGGAAGAAGAATCAGTGGAATACAAAGGATGGGGAACCCTGCGGTTTGTACAAGACTTGCCATAAACAAGCTTGATCCACCATCAGCATAGTAAAATCTACCCAGCAAAACAGCTGAAGTTTGGCCAAGAACAAGGAAGGAAATGTTGAGAGCCACCAGCACCCACCATTGCTTACGGGTTAGTTTGAAAAGTGATGACGGTTCACTCTGCGTGCTGTTCCTCGACAAGATTTGGTGTTGGATATCTGCAATTTAAATCAAATATATAGAAGTGCCTATTAGGTTCTTACAAGTACAAATTGGGTATCACAAAGACAATCTTGAGAACCAAATACCACCAGGTCCACCACAATGGAAGTGTGCTGTTGGGCAGATCCCAATCTACAGTATTCAACTGTTATGCAAGTATCAGGCATAAAGTAATTTAACATTCCATAAATATATTTTCCTCACACAACGCAAGCCTAGACAGAAAGGCGCAAAGCTGTTTCCTAATAATAGGTTAAACAAAGAAGTTTTCAAGTAAATTGAAGTTCTTACCTGTTAACCCTTGCATTTGATAAGAAATCGTCTACTTGATTCTCAACAAACCATCAACCGTGACCACCAAATATCTACAGTGCCCTTCATGAACCACGCTCTTCATGTCAAGACAGCTTCACGCAGTAAAGAGCATACCAAAATGCAGAATTAGATCTTCATTTTAAGCAGCATATTAATCAGCAAGAATGGAAGCCCCACATCACGATTATGATCATGCAACAAACTAGGTTACACCGCATATTTAGGATGAAAGGTGTAACCATGTTAATTAATAAGACAAATATTTAGGACACGAATGATGGTGATGACTTTCTGCCCCAAGTCCCAACCATGTGCATGATGAGATATGCTCTATGTTCCCACATAATGAAGCCAAGCAAACTTCATATAGCAAACACAGTACAATTTAAGGCGCAAATTCACCACTTAAAGAGACCCCATGGTATGGCAAAAACAACAATAAAAGCATAGGTTTCAGTACCATCAGAAACAGAAACTAGGTGAACTTCAATAAGCAACATTTATTGTTCTCAAACCTTCAAACCGAGAAAGAAAGCATGCATTTTTAATCAAAACCTAAATTTCCTAAACCTAATCCCAATCATAAATTACACCCATGATGAAACTTTGAGCCGAAAATACACAATTCCCAAAACAAATTTGATTATGTTACAAATAAACAAATCACAGTTCAGGATTTAGGGCTTTATTCAAAAAGGTGATCAGGGTTCTTAAATTTCTGGGATATAAAGCCGTTGGGTACCAATATTTTACAACACGATATAATCAAAAATTGAAAATTCGATAAAGAGAGGAGATTACTTACCGAGCAGTCGACCTTGATCGATTTGATCGAAAGGTTGAATTTTTATGCCCGGAATCTCGTCTGAGATCGAATTGGAGAGAGAGAGAACGCGTTTGAAAAGGCGGTGGTGTGAGGCTCTGAAACAAAAATGATGATGGGTAACCGTTTTACACAAACACAGCCACTCAAACAACCAATTATCAAGTTTTCATTTGCTTTGGTCCGCTGTAATTTGGCGCAAAACTATTCAAGTTTGCTATTTTAGTACTACAGTATTATTTATTTTATTTTATTTGGAGACACAAAAGTTGAGATAATTGGATTATTTATTTATTTATTTATTTATTTGTTGGTCGAAAAAAGGTAAAATATGAATTATGAAAACAAAGAACCCTGTTTATAATAACGCCCTTTAATTATCAGTTGTGACTATGTGAGATTGTGTTGGGGAAACTACTTTTATTCAATTGGGGAGGTCACAATGTTATGGTAGAGACTATTTATAATTGGTTAGTCCAACAAAACATCTTGGCCTTACAAATAGTGAATGAATCTACAAATAGTGAATGAATCTTTATAGTTGTAGCACATATAATACGTTGCATTAATATTAGGAAGCCCTGTTTTGATTGGGCTTGATGTGCACCCAAACCATAGTGAATTCTCGTCTCTATATATAAAAGGAGGGATGATCTCAATTAAATGATAATCACATAAAACCCTAATCAACATAGTAAGGTGTGAGTGAGATTGCTGATTTTTGGAGTTGACTAGTCACATGAATGGCAACCATATGTATCTTGAGCTCTTATATTATGAAAATTTAATTGGAAAATACAATTGTGTAATTAGCTTGTAGTGACATGGCTAATTTCTCTGGTTATCATACTATATAGAGTATTTGTTTAGCTTGTCAAAATTAATTTTAAACATGAAGTTAATAAATAATAGTATTGTGTAGGTGTTTGCCTTTTTGGTTCATAAATAATAGTACTAGTATATGGTGATAGAAAGAGCAAAAAAGGAAATCAATCTGAGTGGGGATCAAGGAGCTGAGAAAAGAGCCATGAAATAGTTGGAGAGTTTTAGCAGATGTAGATGAAGAGTCGTGTAGTATGTATATAACAATAAATAATTTACATTCAAAATATGGGTACATTTCTTAAGAACTTGAGTGACTTATATGAGAATATACAATCACCATATCTATGATACAAAAAGTATAAACTTCGATTCGGTAATTTAATCAACACAAATTCTTGTGTACAACCGTCTAACCATTAGACGACCGAATATA
>BSSO01003342.1:0-16731 GCA_030267885.1 Mesembryanthemum crystallinum | reverse complement strand
AAAATATGATGTTTTTGAAAGCTAATTACAGGACGGAGGGAGTATAAGATACATATCTAAGAAAATTATTACTAGCATAATATAAATAAAGTCTTTAATCCTCATGTCATGATATAAAGTTTTAGGTATTTATATCTTCATATGTTGGATAAAAGTTTTTTTTTTTTTTTCTTTTCTTTATCTATTCCTTAATAAAAAAAAGTTTTTATCTATAAGTTTTTGAAGCACCAATGCATATTTCATGATTAGGAAAAAAAAGTTGTGTCGATCACATGTGCAAAGCACGATTGTGTGCAAGTATGGTACCCAACACGGATACTAGGGGCGAAGGAGCATGATGGCCAAAGTAGGCCATGGTCATCCCCTTCCTTCTTCACCCCGCTAGATATTATAACATGGTTATACGTTTGGTGGATACAATTATATTTGTACTTCCTACAGGACAACTCAAGAATTCAAAAACTTACTGGTGACGTCTTTAAAGGTACATTTGCCTTCGCACTCTAGCTTACAAAATTTCTTAAGTACACCACCACCAGTGCATGACCTTTGGCAATCATCGACACATGGGGACGTCGACATATCATGCTTGGCCGCAACTGAAACCGTGGTGGCAGCCACCACAACCATGCACATAAGAAACATTGCAACACACTTATTGTTGGCGGCCATAATTTCTTGAGCACTTGAAACTTGGCCAACAATTGTGTGAGGGTGCTTTACAGATCTTATATACAACCTAAAATTAACCAAGGGATATAGCTTATTTTGGACAAGTTAACTACGTACTAGCCTGAAATTGTGGCCAGATTTTGTGGTGAACTTTTACATTGCTGTTAATTTAGCTGGAGAAAAACAGAGGTTATGCTATATGGAGAAAAAAAGTCTAATGTACCATACTAGTATTAATTTAATACCTCTCACAACATTCTTTTGGCAAGAGTTGTAAGGTAAATTATGAGGTTAAAATTATGCAGCCTTACTCTTACAATTATTGTTTTCATTTGACCCTAGTGTGTATTGGCTCGGTTCGGATGGCTCGAATTTCTCCCTGTTTGAGTGGCACAATGAGAGACTAATATATAACTTTGCACTAGTCATTGCTATTAAATTTGCAAATTAATTGGAGGAAATGCAAACTACACACAAGTTCAAGTGATGTTTTATCCTAAAATCAATTGGTATAAGGTGGAATGGTACACTATATTTGTATGCTAGTCTTCTTTTCCCGCTTCTTTCAACGTGGGACACAACTAACTTAAGTAATCTTAACAAAGTGATCCACTATCGAAAAAATTAAACAAGGTGATCTAACTTTTCAAACATTTAGAATAATGAAAGTTCTAGCTCCATATATCATCACCAAAGACACCATTCCATGTAATTATGATGTAAAATGTCAAACCACAACTTGTGCATCGCAGAAAATTAACAAACTGTCTATGTTCAGACATTTGAAGTGAGAATTAGAAAGCAACTTTCAACCGTACTCTCCTGAGACAGACATAAAAACCTAGGAAAAACATGTAACCTTGGTATTCTGTAGAGCTAAAAACATTGTTATTAAGGTAGGAAAAAAAGTACATTGATGAAACATTTAGATAATGACTCTTGTACAACTCTGTTACAACAACTTGAACACCATGAACCCCATGAACATCAAAGAAAAAGTAGGCAAGGATATTGTGGATAAACTTGAAGCTGATGGTGCCAACACTGGCCGGACCCTGGGAATTGTTGTTGGTGCTGCTGCGACTTCGACTGGTGGTGATGCAAGTGGTGGTACTTCTGTGGCTGCTGGTTCAGCTGCTGGCGCAGATGCTGTTGCTTTGGAAGCTAGTTTTATTGAAAAAACAATTCAAAGCATTAAGCATTTGTGATTGTGAACAAGCAACAATATTTGGGGCTACTATATACAATATACCTAAACTTCTAATGGTATGTAGTATCTATTACACAAGTGAAATTTACTTTACCTTGGGGGCTCAAAGCTGATGCTGGTGGAGGAGTTGGCCCTAATTGCAAGGGACCTGCCACAGTGATAGAGAAAGTTAATAATAAGTCTATAACAGTCCAACCCAACTACCTTCGCAATACAACCTACAACGGTGGGAAGTCCACCGATGGGCCAATATATAGAAGGGGCCGCTAAAGCCCAAAAGAGAAAAAAAGATACAGAGGTTCAATCCTATGGAACAGATCCGTTCAAGTAAAATCTATTAAGATTTACCTTGGGGGCTCAAAGCTGATGCTGGTGGAGGAGTTGGCCCTAATTGCAGGGGTCCTGCCACAATGATAGCGAAAGTTAATAATAAGTCTCAATGAAATTTTGGTTACTAAAGAGCACCATATTACAGTAGTATTTTTATCTTAATGAATTAAAACTAGCTAAGTTTGTCATGACATAACATATATATCTTATATTGTCCTGGCTATCTTTGCAGTGTCAAGTAAGGATTGCTCTATCAATATCTTAGAACCATACAACGGAAATTATGCAAGACCCCTGCAAAGTGGTTTCATATTCATAAAAATCTGGGGTACAATTATGTTATGGAGCAAGAGAGCAAGGCAATAAATACAAGTCATATAGATGTTTGCGTTTAGCACTTATGTATGGTTTTGTATCTGGAGTAATTACAGCAATATAAGAACAAGGAGAAAGAAGTGAGTTTTTGGTAAAAAGGGAAGTTTTGGAAATATTGTGTCATAAAGCATAGTGATTAGAACTCATGTATGTTTTTGTACCTGGAGCTGGTAGAGGGGAGGCCGTGGCTGCAAGATTAAAGAAAAGAACAAAAATGATCAGTTCAAAGTTATGTTCAAGGACATAATAGAAGATTAATGATCTAACATCAGCCTATGATTAATTGGTTGGTTAAAGATTGAAGCCTAACCTTTGCACTGTACTGGTATGCCCCCGGTGTTACAAGCCCTAGGGAGGGAGAGGGCTAGAGTTCTATTGATGAAACTAAGAGGCAGGGGAACATTAGCTGTCATTAACATGCAGGTACAGTCCACACTGGTTCCCATCAGTGATTTCATGGCGTCGCAACAGTCAGAACTCGGGGATGTCCCGTTGGAGCCTGAGCTGCTGCTTCCGGTGACATAGTTCATGCATGGGGTGAAGCTGGTGATCATTGAGGCAGTGCATGGAGAGTTTATCTGCGGCCCATTTTGACCCTTCACTGAACTCAGTAAGAAACAGGCTAACATAGTAATTATCAATGCAAGAACATGTGTGTTTGTCTTAAAGCCCTCCATTACTGATTCTTTCAGGGTTCTTAAGTTTTTCTGGTTTCTTCTTTTGGTAAAAACTTGGGATTTGGATGAGAATTGAGAGAGTAATTTATAGTGTTAGTAGAGTGTTATTCAGGGGAAAAGCAGGGTAAGATCAACTGCTCTGACTATAATAGAAATAAATGGAAAGTTCTAAACTTTTCTTTTTCTTTTTCCTACCAAAAGGGAGTTTGGAAATTGTTGATTGTCCAATTTTTTAAGATAACTAATTAGGGGTTTGGTTTGGTTATGTTTGGCATGTTAGGTGAGGATTAAAATTTGGCACTCCTCCTTGCAAGCTTATTTTGACTCTATGACTTGAAGGAATCATCTATGCATCAACACAGGTGAGTGTTAGCTCCTAGCCTAGCTCTTCTTATCAATTAGCCTGGTTAATTTGCCAATTTAAATCCGATGATACAGAACCCGTTGATCACTTGATTTAGCCTCTATACATCAAATTAGGTTTTGAAGGGAGTTGGTTTCTTGACATGGTATCGAGGTATCTTACTTAATGCTCTGTTAGAATCATATGACGGTACTATCAATTACTATTCTTCTTGTATGGCTATGGTAATAATCATAGTTGTGGCTCTTGGAAACTGAATCTCTAGTTTTCAAGATGTGATTTTTAGCTTGAATGTGATTTGTCTTACCAAATGATATCAAACTAGATACACATATTAAACTTGCTAAAACTATATGCAAATGATTTGATAATCTATAAAGCCCAACCACTCTTTTGAACTAAATAATAGGTTAGGCCACCCAATATCAACCGTATTATGTTGTCCACTTCCAGTAATTATTTCCTATAAAACCATCCCCAATGCTTCCTTATATCCTCACCAAACCCAATAAGAATTCTTTCCCTATAACTTCATTAGTTTTTCCTCAAAAATGGCTTCGAGGAGAGCTGATATATGCCTAGTCCTCCTAGTCGTCCTAGCAATAGCATCAACATGGGGCGGAGCCACGGCTCAATCATCAAGCAATAGCTGCACAACCGTGCTAATGACCATGTCCTCCTGCCTAAACTACATAACAGGAAACTCCTCAACCCCAGCGTCTTCGTGCTGCTCTTCCCTTTCCAATGTCGTCCAATCACAGCCCCAGTGCCTTTGCGCTGCCCTCAGCAGTGGGGCCGCCTCCTCCTTGGGCTTGGCTATCAACCAGACTCGTGCCCTAGGACTTCCTAATGTCTGCAATGTCCAAACTCCTCCTGTTAGCAGTTGCAAAGGTAAGCTTTTGTTATTCAAGAAATACTTTCTTAGGCCCTGTTCATTTCGTCATTTTCATATTGCATCCCGTTCAGTTGAACACCATTCAGTTGAAATGAACAGAGAGACAAACTTACCTAGTTAGTCCAATAGTTTGGTTTGGACCTGCTAAAAAGCTCTCTTAAATTACTTATAGGAGCTGGAGGACCTTCAACTGCAGCAGGAGCTCCAACAGATTCTGCCACAGATAACCCTGATGAAGAAGCCCAAGGCCCAGCAGCTGAATTCCCTTCAGGTATTAAAAAGTTATCAATATTGAAATTTAAAATCTAGGCTATGCTGTAAAAAATATAGATCAGTGAAATAGAAATTGATGTTGGTCTGTTTGGTGTTGATGTCGCAGGATCTGGATCGAAGGCCGTTCCAGGGAGCACATCTGATGGAAGCTTCACCAAATCCTCTCTGTACCTTGTGGCCGTCATTTTCTCAGCATTGTCTTGTACTTCAGCTCTATTTTAAGCCATTTTATGTGGACTTCTTTTGGCTTTGGTGTAATAGGTTTTGTGTATGATTGTAGTAGAATTTTATCATTTTGTCTTGATTGTAAAATGAGTTAGGGGCCATATTGGCTCCCTCGCATTGTTTGAGCACCTCATCTCTGAGAGTTTTATTGATTGGAAATAAAGCTTGCCTACTTTATTATAACAGCTAGCCAACCAAAAAAAAAAAAAAAAAGAGGGGTATTGAATTTCTACTTGAATCACAACTGGTCAAGGCAAAAGATGGGCTTTTCCATTGGAAGTTCCCATAGTTCGTCTCTGATGAGGACTGAAATACACAGTAGCCATACTTGCTATAGCTTCAATGTCATTTACTGCCACAATCACACATCAGGACTGACTCACATCCAAACAGTCATTAGCACTTGACCATTTTCTACCTATGTCAAAATGGCTAATTGGTGAATAATGATCCTATAAGAGTCCTTATTCTGATAATAAAAATGGCATGCTAGTGTCCTATATTCTTTTATTGAACCAACATTTCCCGGTATCTAGGAATGAGATATCGATAACATTAGTTATAATAAAAAAAAAAACAAGTAATTGTTCGCATAACTACCTTCTGATTGATCAGCGCTATTTCCATTAGTGTTGCTACCATTGGGAACAGAAGATTCTCAGACAGTTGGAGGGACAGCATCAGGACGAGATTGTTGTACGGCAGGAGAAGCCATGGGCTATTGTGCTGTATTTGGTGCTTTAACTACTACAGTAGGTGCACGCACCAGAGTTGTAGAGACACCCACCTTCATATCCTTAAGCTGCAAGGTATAAACATCAAAACGCCAATCAGCATCAAAAAAGAACAAAAGAATTAGAGAAGAAGGCAATCAGCATCAGAAAACATCTAATAACATGAACAAATGCAGAAAAAGAACTTAATGTAATGCATACGTCTTTGGAGCATCCACATGATCATTAGATGAAGTCTCGATAACTGGTTGGACACTGGGACAAGAATAAATAGGTCCTTGTGGAACTGTTTCTGTAATAGCTGTTTCTGCTCACTTCTTGACACTTCACTGACTTCAATTTTGTTCTCAATAGCAGCTTCTTCTGCTGCCGTATGCTATCAGGGGCTTCAACGGTCTCTGCAAAAAGTAATAGTGCTCACCATCTTACATGGACACAAACAGACAAGAGTGGCATACATAGGAACTCAAGCTTACCTTGAACAAGTGCCAAAGTGACATAGAGAACAACTGGTTGGACGTTGGGCCAATAGATAGGTGCCTGCGGAACTGTTTCAGTAATAGCTGTTTACAGAGGAAGCTTTGTAGTATCTATATCAAATGCACAGACATGAACTTCAGCACGTTGAAGGAGGTCATTCCTCTTATCAAGTACAATGCCGATACACTAACATCATACCATTGTCCATGCCATACATCTGCATCATACAAAGTCCAAAAGCTTTTAGATTGCAACTGCAGATAGGCAAGCTTTTCACAAGAAATTTTGCAGGAGAAGGCAAAGCAGAATCCAAGAATGAGTTTACCGATGTCAATGGCAAATTGAACATTGTAAGAAACGTCATACTCATGTAGATCAGTGATGCAATCTATAAAATCTTGTCGTCTTTGCTGGCTATGGATAACACACACAAAATTATCCAGGATTTCAGAGTACTACATTTGCGACAAGACTGCTGTACAGGATAAGAACTGCAGACAGCAGTTCCATCCTGTGTCAAGGAATCAGTGAAGACACTGAAAAAAAGCCTTACCCCTTTCCCATTATGATGGACTCAAATGCTTGAGCTGCTTCAAAGTTTGCTTCAACAATACGTAACAGGTCATTCCTGACATGCATTAGCTGTTGGACAGTATTAAATGATATCTTCAAGTATGACTTCTGTATTCCAGAAAAAATGATTAATTAGGTAAGTTCTGGAAGCATTGATGCAATAGATCATCGGTGTCAATACAGAAGTTTCAATAAGAAATATTGCAGGAGGATAGGCCACTACAACTAATGCAAGCAACAGAAACATAAGCCAATGCTGCTGAATAGTTTATGGTGGCACAGCATATAGAGATGAAAACTATCAGAAATAACAAAACACATAGAATTCAATAGCAATGATTTCATAAGTCGTTCACATGTACTTTCTGAAAAGTTTGAATAACTGACTTGTTCTCAAAGTGATTGAATTATAGTCTAGACTTCTGGTGAGTTTATGTAAAGGCAAGTGGGTTAAGTGCCCCATTAGAGGCACCTAAGGGTGCACCTGCATGAACAACTTATTCTTGTTGTTGATGAAAAAATTATAGAAGAAACTATACTTTATCCAGAATTATTAATTTACTAAGGGACGTAAACACTACGGTGCCCCTAATTCTCAATCCTTGTAGGTATAGCGATAATAAGGTAGAACGACATTTGAAAATCACAGCCGGGGAACCTCTTTCCTATGCTTTCATGCTTATGAAGTTCTGATAACAGTCTACCAGGATCTAAGTAATGTGTCCATCAAATACTGATAGCATCAGCTATGATCCAAGATGCCTGGTCCATTTGCAAACAAACTAGAATTCCAAGTCATGTCAAACATGGAGCATTTTCAAAACACACATATTGCCTGGCAATTAGAGGGAAAAAGCCAATTTAAGACCAAATACTTACAAGATCAAGGTCTTCCTACTCTACAATTTCTGTACTAGCTATTTCATTCTCATACCACCATCCATCTGAGTACGCCTCTACATCGGTTTCCATCTTATCCTGTGAAATTCCGCACAACCCAATAAAGCAATAAATGTCAGTAACAACAAAATACCCAGAAAGGAAACGGGGGATGGACAGAAATTAGCAAATACATTGACAAGAATTGCAAGTGAAAAGTACTTACTTTCGTGGCCGCTTAAAAAGATGGCCGAAATTTGTACTTCCCCTTCCTACAAAACCCAACAAAATCAAGCTTTCATTTTGAACACCAATTTAAAACGGATATTGTACACCCAACTCAAAATTAGGGCTCCAAATTCACTCACCTGAGTAACGAAATACAAATCTACATACACAGCTGTAACCATTTCCTGCTTCTTGATCACGCACTGACGACTTCACAAATCAAAAACAAACAAACCAATCAAACAATTAATCCCCAAACCCTAATCCCTAATCCCCTAAACCCTAATCTTGCCAAATTGAAATTTTCAAACAAGTACCCAAAATTTCAACAACCCATTACAATTTACAACTCAAATGAGAGAAAAATTCAGGAATTGGGACTTACGGGTATTAGTGTAAGAAGCCAACCAAGACGGGTATCGAAACCCTAGCTTCGCTTCAAGCTCTTCTTCTTCGGCATAACGGACTACTAGCCGTTGCCGTTACCGTTGCCTCTTCCATTTTCCCTCGCTTTTGTGTTTCGTTTCGCTGTTCATTTATTTATAGACGGAAAAATGCCCGCGTTGTTGACCTGGTCAAAGATTTTAGGTCGGTTTCACGAAAACACGCGTTTTTGACATATTGGGCCTTCTAAATGGCCGTTTTTGGGTTCTATCTTCGGGCCGGGCCACCACTTTTCATGCACCATCAAAATACTCCTAACGAGCTGCCAATAGTCATGGCTGGAACTCCAAAATCTTTCAGGCCCAATTTGGGAATTTTTTTATTTTTTTGTTTTTGAATGAGAATATTTTTTTTTACTAGTATCTAATTTAAGTGAATTTTTCGTTTCATGTACTTTTTTGAAATTGAAATTAATAGATAATTCAAGTGTTAAAAATATCTAGAACTAATTATGACTCCGTGACTGTGAGGTCTATATTTGGCGTCTAATATTTTTGTGCGTTTTTCAAAACAAAAAAAAATCAAAAAATATACTTTATGTAGTATAAATTATAAGATTTTTCCTCTTTGAACCGTTACAAACAAAGTTATTGCACACTTATTACTATATACTAACTTTGCTTGTATTACAATTCTGCATTTTATTAAATTGAGAAGATAAAAATATCATGGTCCTATATCGAATAAACATCGACCACAATTCACGGCACATATCAAATACTAGTCACACTTAAATCAACACTACCCTGAGTTATAAAAACTTCAACTACCTAGGCACAACCTCAAAGTAAGTACATAGCATTATTGATTATCAGTTAAAAGACATTTGATGCTTGGAGGATATGTAAAGAACAAGTACTTTAACCCATTTTTCATACTTTTGATTTGGCTAATTGATCTATAATGATTAAAGGCACACAAAATTTTTTATGAGGCAACCTTATACATGAGTCCTGATACTTTAAAAAAGAAAAAGGTGGTACTTGGTACAATGGTACTCCACTAAGTATCAAAAGTACCACCTTTTCTTCTTCTAAGTATCAGCCTCATGTATGAGGCCACCTCATACAAAAATAATTGATGGTTGAAGGGACTGGTTTGATTCTTGATAGATGAACAATCATCAAGAGCTGCAATCACTGGTAATAAGCTTCCAATAAAAATGATTACTATCCTACTTAAACAGAATTATTAGTGGTAAGTTAATGTTGATTAGTATTTGCAGTTATATATAGTAATTCTTCAACTGTCCCTTTTCTCTGATGGCTTCCTTAATCCTGAAATTCCTCACCTCTTATATTAAAATATAAACCACAGCTTTTTAACTGATCATAGCCTTAATTGACAGAAGTATAATCTTCTCCACATTGTGTGGGGGATAAGTAACTAAAACTTGCACCTAGAACCTTGTTAGTTCACTAACATCCCAAATTAGGAATATTAGGTGACCCAAACATTTCTTTGACTTCTCTTCATTAACCAACCTCTCCCTTATAAAACTCATCCTTTCCATTTCTCTACCATTCATCTCCCTCTCATAATCAACAAAGACATACAGTTAGAAAAAAGTTCAAGTGCTTGTGTTGTTTTTTTGTTTTTGGTAACTACAAGACCAAAAAATGGCTTTAAGAGGAACCAAAATGAGTGTACTAGTGGTAATGACCCTAGTCATGACCGTGTTGTGGGGAGGAGCCGCGGCTCAGACAGGATGCACAACAGCGATTGTGAGCCTAGCCCCGTGTCTTAGCTTTATATCCGGAAGCTCTTCCAGCCCGTCTTCCTCTTGCTGCTCCCAGCTATCCAGTATCGTTCAGTCGCAACCCCAATGCTTGTGTCAAGTCCTCAATGGTGGCGCGTCTTCTTTTGGAGTCACCATAAATCAAACTCAGGCTCTAACCCTCCCTGCTGCTTGCAAAGTCCAGACTCCTCCAGTTAGCCGGTGTAATGGTAAGCTCACCACAAAAAAACAAACAAACAAACAAAACTTTTGTAATTATGTTACAATTATGTACTCTAATATGCATTGAATGAACTTTATACTCAATTTTATATAAATGATGTGGGTGCAGCTGGGAATCAGCCATCAGCAAATCCTGCAGCATCTACCCCTGTTGAATCCCCAAACAGCTCTCCAGCTGATGCTGCTTCGGTTACTCCTGACGCTCCATCGACAGTTTCAAGCACTCCAGCAGGTAACTACATTCTACTTCTTAGTACATTAATCTGTGAATTATATGGTATTTAACTAATATCATAACATAACAATGTGACAAAACTTTAATTTGTAACTTGCACTGATTATAATTGATGAATTGATCAATTGAATGCAGGAACAGGATCTAAATCAGCTACCGGTAACACATCAGATGGGCAGATGACCAAATTGTCCATTCCTTTTACCCTATTCCTTCTCTTTGTCGCGTCAAGTGCTTCAGTTGTCATTAGACAGTGAGCTCGAAATTCAAAAACATGATCCCTTGGAAGTTCTTAAAATCAGTGACTTCCTGTTACAACCTTGTTGATCGATTTCGACACATGATTGATTCCTGCATATATCATATGCTGTTTTATTGCTACTATTTCTTTTGTATAATGATATACTTGTAACTTGTACCAGTATCATTTACTTGATTATACATTTCATATTATTAATGATGAAGATGGCCTGTTATTTGCTCAAGGTTCTGAAATAGTATTTGTTAACTTGATTGAACCAAAGATGGAGTGTGATCAGCAACTTTTTTCACAAATAGATAAGTAGTTAGAACTATCAACATCTGCACCAAAGGCTAGCATTACTAACTAGGGAGTATCATAATTAAACAGGAAATAAACCGGATTACACGTAACAAACATGATTAAAGAGAAAGACTAGGTTAATTAGGTGGTTTAGTGACAAAAGAAGAAAGGGACTTTACTCAAATGAATCAAATTACAAAATAGATGCATGACTGTAAGTAATAACATAGTGCCATTAAGTACAGGATTATGGTTACTTTCCATTAAACTTCGATATGGAAAAAAGAACTATACATATGTCTGTTAAAGTTTAACAAACTCCAACATGAAGCACATCATGATACCATATCTGTGTCGATTTAGACCTACATTCACAATTCAGCTCATGAGCTCACTCATGTACGTAATCCATGATCATTGACAGCAATGTATAAACAACGAAAGTTACAGATGTTATCATTATGCCATAATTTGTGAAAGAAAAAATAAGTTGCGGAATTAAACTGAACTAAAACAAACCATCAGAATGGAAATGAAACACAACTAGTAAGTTGAAATAAACGCATCATATTCCATTGTGATCAAAGTTGAAAGTTTTTACCATATTATAATACTCAGTCAACTCTGATTATTAATGGACATAAAGAACTCAATACTTATACTCAACTTTTATACCTTCTTACTTGGGAACTTTAGTCCATCTATTATCAGGCCACCTAATATATCAGGCGAGTACTTGGAAAACAAAAAATGGTACTCCATATGTATGTAACTTCAGTACTAAAATGGTATTGGGTAAGAAATAAAGTGATACTAATTTTTAATTTGTCAAGTACGTACCAATTTTGGGTCACTAGTACCATTTTATAGGCTTCTAGTATTATTGCTTGATGGTATGATATTTTGTGAGATTCTTATCATACCATCGTAATTCTTCATTTTAAAGTATTATTGGAAGGTCTTCTCATATTTTAAGTATAAAAGTATCAAACTGGTGCTCATGCTCGTCTCGTTTACTATCGAACAAGCTTAAACCGAGTATGTTCACGAGCTACTTACAAGTATACCGGCTCATTTACAACCCCTACAGTATATTCCATCCCAATGAAAAGATTATTTTTATATTTAGGAAATAGTATTAAAACTTATGATACTAAAAGACTAATAATTGGGCGGCTAGTTAGTCATTAGTCAAAGGCAGGGTATAAACAGAGGAGGAAGTGGTTCATCTGACACTCTAAAAATTCCAAATCAGGCATCAAAAACGTATGATGTTGATGTTGTGCTGTCCATCCGACTTTATTGCCTCATTTTCTACCAAAACATGGACCTGCTCTGCTCTGCTCTGCTCTTATCCACAATAGTATTATTGGGAGTATTAATTAATTATGTATTTGCAGGAAATTTATGAAATATCGACTCAGATATAGTATTATTATTACTGAGATCATGATATGATATGATCAGCACTTTATTTCTTTAATTGGAATATTTATTAGTAGAAATTATGTTGAATATCTTGAGAGAGGTAGTTATTATTGTGATTGATCCAGGCCAATTATAACCTTATGTTTGATTGTTGACCCTCTTTTTATAACTCAAAAATAATATTACTAGGTCATACAAGCTTGATTTTGACATTTTGAAACATCATTTTCATTAAATTAGTACTCCCTCCGTTCTCAAATAAAAGTGACGCTTGGTTTTCCGCAACTTACATGTCACTTTCATTTGAGAACGGAGGGAGTATATGTTTAGACACCGTCCTAACTCACAACCGACATCATCTATTTATTATTCTACTAGATCTTATGCCCATATGAATTTAAATCGAAAAAAATCATCCTTGTATAACTGATGTTTAGATATATGAGAGTCTTGAGGTGATGGGGATGAGAGATTTGTCTAGATTTTTATTTATTTTTAGGGAAATTTCAATTGGTACTCTCGTGGTTAAAACATTTTCATTTGGTGCCCAATCTTTTTTTCAAATCCGAATGGTGCCCCTGTGTTATTCGTGTTTGTTACATGGTGACCTTAATTTTAAGAAAATTGTTGATTGAGGCGTGAAAATGCAGATGTGAAATTTTATCTTAGTTTTACCTCCTATTTCCAAGTCCCCCTCAACTAATCAGTCCCTCATTTCTCATATTCAAGCTTTAACTATGCTCTCGCAAGCTTATTTATTACGCCTTTAAGTTTTTATTCTGCACCTCAAAATTTCAAGAATGATTGAGAAAAAGCACTAGAGAAATAAATAGAGAGAAGATGTGTAAAATCAATAAATTTAACTCCTCAATTAGCAACTTTCTTAAAGAAAACGGTGACCAAGTAGAAAAAGTAAAAAACATAGGGGTACCATCTGAATTTCAAAAACAAATTGGGCATCAATTGGAAATGTCTTGACTACGAGGATACAAATTGGAATTTCCCTTATTTTTATATAATATATTTGTTGAACAAATCAATATTTGACATGGACTAAAATGTTGAAAAAACTCTGAGAATTGAAATGAAATGAAAACTCATTGAGATAGATAGATTCTAAATACCATTTCGATAGTATATATTAAGGTGGAGATGAGAGAACAAATTTTTTTCCCTGGATTTTTTGTATACGAATACATATGTTATAGTAGCAGTAATTTGATATGAATTTGTTGATTTCTTGTGGGGATTCTTCTATTCCTTGTGGAAAAATAGCCAACTATGGTTTTTTTTAAGAACACTTTTTGCAAACTATTAGTGTTGTGTAAATTACATGAATAAACCACATTTTTAAAACAATTAACTAAGAAATGGAAATGGTTGAAAATGGAATACAAAAGAGGTAATAAGGATCATATGTCTCATTATATATGTTAGCTCATGTCCCACTTCTTCATATATTTGACACATAATTTTTTTAAACAAAATATTACTAATAAATTGAAAATATGCGACAAAGTAACTCTCTTGTACAACCGTCCGTCTAACCATTAGACGATCTAATTTAAAGGTGGCTTTTCATAACTTAGGGGCTACTTTTAGTGACTTATGGGCTACTTTATACAACTTGACCTAATATAGAAATGACTTTTTGCAATTTAGTAGCTACTTTTATCGACTTAGGGGCTACATTATACGACTTAGGGTGATTTATAAAATTGCTATAAAAAAGTAGCTCCTCAGTGGCCAAAAATAGTTGTAAAAAGTTACCGTTATATATTTCGTCTAACTATTAACGGTTGTACACAAGAATTTGCAAGTATGAAGGGTTAGAGTTTAATGGGACATGAATGTGGTAAATATATATGGGACATAAATGTGGTAAATATATACGACAGAAGATCTGTAATGCAAAAGTGTTTTTTTTTTTTCCCCAAAAAGTGGTGCTTTTATTGTTGTTGAAAGTGAACATGTATTTCATACTACTCCTAGAAATTGTGCTAGAGACAAAGAAAACAACGACACGTATCAGAAACTTTATTTGATAAATCAAAAAACAAAGCAAAAACACAAAAATAACGGTCCAAGTTCCTTTACCAAAAGCATCCGTTAGCAATTGAGATAGGAAAAAAGTTGGTCACCGAAATCAAACAACTTTATTTGTTCCTTTCCTCTTAAGCATCTCTTTAAATACCTTGCATTATATAATTCCCAAACAATCTCAACAAAAAATACTCCTTAATCCCACAAAATCAAATCTCAACAAATCAAAACATCCCAAAAATCAGATTCCCCATTTAATTGCAAAAATGGAGATGATAAAATTTGTTATGGTTGCTCTAGTGGCAACAAGCTCAATGTGGGCAGTGTCAATGGCACAATCGAGTGGTAGTTGCACCAATGTGCTGATCAGTTTGTCACCGTGCTTGAACTACATCACCGGCAACTCATCGACACCGTCGAGCAGCTGTTGCACCCAGCTGGCTAGCGTCGTTAAAGACGATCCGCAATGCCTTTGCCAAGTCATCAATGGTGGAGCTTCAAGCTTGGCTGCTGGGATGAACATTAACCAGACTCAGGCTTTGGGTCTTCCTAAGGCTTGCAATGTTCAAACTCCCCCTACTAGCCGTTGCACTACTGGTGGTAAGTGCATCAAATTCCAATTAGTTTAATATTTAATTACTTTATAGATAAATGTTTCAACATAACATGTTTGAAAGTTTTATCTTGATTTAACTTAATTGAGAATGTGATGTTTGAAGTCAAAATGTAACAATGATGTGGCATAACTAGAAGTTGTTAACTACAGACGTATGTTGAGGGATGATATATGCTTCTAATCATAATAGGCATCGAATCCTCAACCTCACAGTTGAGGGATCATACTCCTAATCACTAGAGCATCTCTTGATTCTTACATATGTTAATTAAATCTAAACCGTTTGATAATTTATGTAACTCCACACGATTTTGAATAACATTTGTAAGCGTTTTTACGAAATTTCTAATCTAATATCGGAAATCGGTCTTAACATGGCAGGTTCTTCTCCATCCGGATCACCCACAGGACCCTCAACAACAACACCAAGTATGTAACTTTGATTTTGCTATCATATCTTTGTTTTCAATTTTAACACTTTATCCCATATATATATATATTTTTTTAAATGTTGACATAAATTCTCACAAATTGATGAAAATGCAGATGGTGGATCAAAGACGACACCAACAACAACAACTGACGGAGACTCATCGGATGCAAACATGTCAAAGTCGGCAACTCCTCTGTTTTTGGCTCTGTTTTTCATCATCTCATATGCTTTTATGGGCGTCAGTGCCGTGTAATTTCTGCTTTGCTCGGGCTTGGGCGGGCCGCCGCATTGACTTTATTGGGCCTAGTTTGTCCTTCATTGTACTACTCTACCAATTTGTTTTGGTTTTTTGTTTCTATTTTTTTCTTTTTTCCTTTTGAGTGATTTATTTATTTTGTAGTAGCTTAAATAATCATATTTTTTTGGCGAGTACTTTCCCTTAATGTTGGGTTGGGTTTCAATACTTTCATCATTAGGGCTAAACCAATGTAATGCTATTAAGTAATGATGATAGTGACATTTTTCATATAAATTTGTGTGTGTGTTTTTAATTTCAATTCCATCTTTCAACCATTTTGAAATGAAAGAAGATTGAAAATGGCAAAAATAGAGTATTCTATAATAATCCAAACTTTAATGCTAAGCAATTGACTAGCCAGATGGGTCCAATATATTTATTTGTTCCGAAGGGTGAAAACGAGATACAATTGTAATAATTTATGGTCAATAAATATAATTAACTATAAATCATTTACTATATTTATTTTTAACTCACTAATTGTTTCGCTTCTGCTAGATTCTAAAACCACACTAATCATAAAAAGGTAAATTGTTAATTCATATCGAAATTATTAAGATCTCCATAGTTGGTATCTAAAAGTTGAAATGGAAATTCTTTTGGTATAAAATCTTTCACATAAGGGAGCAACATTCATAACCAAATGGATATAGATGCTCTCATAAGTAGAAAGACATATTTATTTATATACTCATTAAACAAAACATCAAAACCTAACAACACAACAAAATGACAATTGGAAAAAAATAAAACAACAATTGCAGGTGGAGGAACTGAGAAAGTGCACTATGTATGTAACACCCCGGAATTTCTAG
>BSSO01003341.1:0-16733 GCA_030267885.1 Mesembryanthemum crystallinum | reverse complement strand
ATTAGAAAAGTTTACCCCTAACAAAAAAAAAAAAAACTAAAAGCTAGAAATTCAACAAAAAGAAAAAAATAGTACAAGATAGTGATAGTGTACCTTAACCATCATTCTTTAGAAGAAACCCAGTTTAGGCGACAAATTTTAGAACTTGAACAATAAAAAGGAATTCAATTTATTAGGAGTATAATATGGAGCTCAAAACATGCTTTAAAATAACAAAATAGGAGTAATCATGAATTACATTTAACAATAAAAAATCAAGCATGAACATGTACAATATAAAAAGAAGAAAATGTTGGAAAGAAGGAAAACATCGAACAAACAACAACCAAGTTTAAAAAGGAGACAGGGCACATAATTCTTTCTGCCAATAGAAAAAATAAAAGTTAAAAAAAGTAGTCAATTCATTAACAACTATAACTTGAGCAAAAGAAAACACCACAAAATCTAAGAAAAATTTACCCCGTTTTTGGTTGGGACGGGGCTTAGACGGTGGCGATTGGGGAAAATTAAGTGACGGCACCGGTGCCGTGGCTGATCGGACAAGTAGAAGAGGAGCAGCGAAGTTGTGGAGACTTAGAGAATTAAAAAGTGGAATTACAGAATTTCATTAAGAAGAGAATGCCTAATTTCCTCCTCACCCAATAAATTTTTGAGGGAGATGGGGAGAAGTAAACGGATTTATTTGTTGCCATCGTAAATGAAAGGAGATTTTTTTGGGAAGTTCATCAGTGCACCAGATTACAGCATAAATTGGGGGATCTTAATCACCATAATAGGAGAGAGAGAGGAAGATAAGGAGTTAATAGTGTGCTGAAATTCTGGAAATTGAAACAAATTAAACGTTTAACAACTTTCTAGATCATAGTCATACAAACAAATTGGGCCCTTTGATTTTGGGGGCCCAGTGCAGCCGCTCAGGCTTCACTTGTGAATGGCCGGCCCTGCGGAAGACCATACCAAATAATGATGTTGCCATATTAATAGCTGACACTGATGACTAGCGTTAAGCCAGCAGCAAATTTTGTTAAATGTGATGCGAATTCCTGGATTTGTATATAATCTTATACTGTTGATTGGATGAATATGTAGTCATCCTAACATGATGTGCTGTTCATTTAGGTGCTGAATCTCTTTGTGCTGGAACCACAATAAACTATGATTGAAGTGTCAATCTGTTTTATCCTTTGCCCCCTTTGTAGTTAAAGTGCTATGGCTTGTTTCTTCCTGATTCTGTAGTGATTTAATTATCTGAAAGTATAGTTGATGCAATATGGAACCATATATGGGCCATTAAGGCCTTTACATAATGTGGCTTTAAAAATTATGATGTAATGGCGGTGAAGTACCTCATTGGCCATTATAATTTGCTACTGAAGACACCAATGCATCCATAAAGAAGCTAGTCCTTTATTCATAATTCACCTTTGGAGCATGCAACAAGGGAGGATCTATAATGTGTATTTCCAAATATAACATGCAAAATGTATTTGAAATGACTTGAATTGCAATATGTAAATTGAAAATTTCAAATTTCCATATTCTTGCTGTAATACTTGATGTTGTAAAGTTTGGTAGATCATCTCATGACAACATTTTCTTTGTGCTGTACAAGATAGGGAAATCTTGCAGTCTTCTCATTTTTTTCATCATGTGAGTGCCATATGTTTTGTTTGTTTGATCAATCTTAGTCTACAACTCGTGATGGAGAGATCATGCCTTATTTGTTATATTTGATTCTATTTCTTTACATGTAAATTCTAAGAAATTGTTGAGGGACTTAGTGGTGTGTCATGATTCTTAAGGTACTACAGGCGCGCATACCAAGAATTTTTCAAGACGAATGAAGCTGATGGGCAGCCAAGCGATGCAAGCACTTCCTGCTCTGGCTACATTTCGGATTACCATAAGTTTGGATGGTTTCTGTTTCTGGCACTCCGTGTTCATGCATTCAGCAGGTTTAAGGACCTAGTAACCTGCACTAATGGCATAGTCTCTGTGCTGGTCAGTTCCAAATCCCTAATATCTACTTTCAATTATGATTGGTTGGTCAAATTTCTGAGATTTTATATATATCAGAAAATACTTTTTAATGATTTACCAGCTGAAGATATCTTGACACCTGCACAAGTTTACGAAGTGTCTTTGTTTTATATATACGTACAGCTCACATGTGACATCTATTATTTCATTATACTTTTTTACACTTCATAGTGTTTAGAATGCCTAGTAGTAGGAATGCATTTGGCACTACCTTACTGATATGTTAATTGGGCTTCAGGCGATCTTGATCATCCACATTCCAATCCGTCTAAGGAAATTCACTGTTTCGGACTCGCAGCTCTTTGGTATTATATTCGAAACCAAATTAATGTCCTTTGCCTACTTTCAGTTTATTTTCTTCCTGTGTTCAGCATTTAATTGTATTTTCTGAATGAGGGGAGTGAATAGAGGCATGTTTACTTTCTAATAGAGCTTTATGACAATATGTTTATGTTTCTATGTTCAGAGAAGAGAACTGAAAGAGGTATCAACCTGATTGCATCGCTTTGCCACAAATATGACACATCTGAAGATGATGTGAAGGAAATGATGGAGAAAGCTAATGATCTAATTGTATATATTTTGGAGAAAAATTCGTGTTCCGCTTCAGAATGCAAAGCTGAAAATCTGGACAACTTTGATCCAGGTTACATGAGATTTTTTTTGACCGAGCATTTCATTTTTGATCTTAAAACTTTGATATCTTTACTGGTAAGGTGTGGCTTCTAATATTTTTTATTGAAAGCAGATGGTTTGATTTATTTTGAGGATCTTCTGGAAGACTCATCACTTTCATCTTGTATAAGCATGCTAGAGAAAGATTACGATGCTGCAATTTGGAACAAGGGTGATATAGATGAAAGAGTGTTTGTCAATGAGGATGCTAGTTTACTAGGTTCAGGAAGTTTGTCTGGAGGTGCTGTGAATTTAAGTGGCACTAAGGTATATGTTTTGCCACACTGCTGTACCATCTATCTTATGGTGACCCCTTGAATAATATTCTGTTTGATGTGATGCAGAGAAAGCTTGATGTAATGGCCTCACCAACAAAAACAATTACTAGTCCCCTTTCCCCATCTCGATCTCCTGCACCACAAACAAACGGTAGTCGCAGCAATGTCAACGTAAAAATAGTAGCCACACCTGTAAGCACTGCAATGACAACTGCTAAGTGGCTGCGTACTGTGATTTCTCCTCTTCCATCGAAACCATCGCCACAGCTGGAGAAGTACTTCACATCATGTGATAGGGATGTAAGTAATGAGATTGTTCGCAGGGCTCACATAATATTGGAGGCCATTTTTCCTAACAGTGCTCTTGGAGAACGTTCTGTTGCTGGGAGCCTGCCAAATGCTAACCTGATGGATAACATTTGGGCACAACAAAGGCGTCTAGAAGCTCTAAAGCTGTACTACAGGGTGTTGGAGACGATGTGCTTGGCAGAGGCTCAATTGTTGCATGCAAAAAATTTGACTTCTTTGTTAACAAATGAAAGATTTCACAGATGTATGTTGGCTTGTTCTGCTGAGCTAGTTTTGGCCACCCATAAGACGGTGACAATGTTGTTTCCAGCTGTTCTAGAGAAAACTGGAATTACAGCTTTTGATCTTAGCAAGGTAATAGAGAGTTTCATACGACATGAGGATTCTCTTCCAAGAGAGCTGAGAAGGCATTTGAACTCCTTGGAAGAGAGACTCTTGGAGAGTATGGTTTGGGAAAAGGGCTCCTCAATGTACAATTCTTTGATAATTGCAAGACCAGCCTTGTCAGCAGATATAAATCATCAGGGATTGTTGGCAGAGCCAATGCCATCTCTTGATTCAATTGCTGTACACATTAACGTGCCCTGTGGAGGCTTACCACCTTTGCCATGTTCACAGCAGCATGATGCTGCAGCAGGTAATCATTTTATCCTCTCTCTGCTTCAAACTTCCAACTTCTATTTTGGGTCTCTAACACTGCAAAATTTGAGAGAAAGGAACAAAGAGTTCTTGCAAGCAGCTTATTTAATGGATATCTGGCTATGATTATGTTTCACTTGTTATGAGTCAATTTGGTGCAAAGTTTTCTGCAGTTGTTCCATGTTTAAATATATCCTTGACAAGGAGAGGATGGATCCTAGATGGAAGATAAGAATGTGGTAATCTTTCACATGAGCTACAAACAGATTTCACATGAGTCTTGTGAGGGATTCATGTTCCTCTTATTCTCTTCCAGTTCGATTTAAGGATCAAAATGAGACATTGAACCTCTTTCTTTATGTCGCCTGTCATACCCTCGAAGTTACCCAGTCGATATAAGGGGTAAAGTAGTATGATACTACCTTTACTACCTCAAGTGAGGGATGGAAAGCCAGGGAAGGTGGAACTCACACCTGGGTGGTTATAGGGGGAAGTAGTAGCATAGATCCAATGTTGATGATTGAAGTTTAAACTTCTAAGACTTGTTTATATCAGGAGATATTTGATGAAATATGTTACCCATGGTTTAATTATATTGCATCACTTTCAATCAAAATTTATGTATATTTTCTTCTATAGGGCAAAATGGTGATATGAGGTCCCCAAAGAGAATCTCCACGGAGTATCGAAGTGTGCTCGTAGAACGCAACTCGTTTGCATCACCAGTGAAGGATCGCTTAATAAACAATCTCAAGCAAAAGCTAACTCCTCCTGCATTGCAGTCTGCATTTGCGAGGTAAGATAAGATATTAGTTGGACGACAAAATTATTAATTAATTCTTTCTACAAAAAGCATTCTGCTGGTTCTTCGTATGGAGAGTTTTTATTAAATTGTTATACTGGTGCTTTTTCCAGTCCGACAAGGTTGAGTCCAGGGGGTGGAGGTGAAACATGTGCTGAGACTGGGATCAATATATTCTTCAGTAAGGTATGAGATGTTAATGCCGTCAATATCCTTGCGAAGGTTCATGGGCATGTGATGTTCTTTGATCATTGAGCTTGTGGGCTGGGTTTGCTCTTTCATCAATGTTTTATCCTTGAATTTTGACAAATTTCTCTTTGGTTTTTCTTTTGAGGGTTTGTAAGAAAATATATTTAAAACAAGGTTACTTATGTAAGATTGTTTTGTCATACAAGTTGGTAATGATCCTTCATATTCCATTTTGTTGCTTTCTTTAGAATCAAGTTGTGTCGAAGCCAAATTATCTTAGGAGTATCTTTCCTCATTGCTCTTCAGCCTTGAGCTGATCTTTTTTTCCTCTCATTCCCAACTCATTGACTTTTAGGTTGGTTAGATAGTTTGCTACGATTTTCACTAGGTGTTGTGTTTTTGCTGATAGATTGTGAAGTTAGCAGCTGTCAGAATCAATGGTATGGTCGAAAGGCTTCAACTGCCTCAACATTTGAGGGAGAGTGTATATTGTCTTTTTCAGAAAATTCTGAATCAGCGGACATCACTTTTCTTCAATCGGCACATTGACCAAATAATTCTCTGTTCTTTCTATGGAGTTGCAAAGGTTTGTATTGGGGAAAAAGTTTGTGTTATTTGAAGAATACTGAAGCTTTTTTGTAGTACTCTTGCCTCAAGCATGATGTATACTGAATCAGTTATGCTGTTGTTGCTGCAGATTTCTCAATTAAGCCTGACGTTCAAAGAGATTATTTTGAACTATCGTAAGCAACCTCAATGTAAACCACAAGTATTTCGCAGTGTATTTGTTGACTGGTCATCAGCACGCCGGAATGGAGTAAGTCATATGTGATATCTGCTCACCTTCAGTAGATTGAAGTCCTTTGTTCTCCCATTTTGAAGGTCTACTTCTATGTTTTCTTAACAGAGACAAGGGCAGGATCATGTTGATATAATTACGTTTTACAATGAAATATTTATTCCTTCTGTAAAGCCTCTTCTGGTAGAGCTTGGCGCTGTTGGAACCAGTGTGAGGACCAACTTGGTTCCTGAAAGTAACAATGACAAAGATGGTATGTTTTCTTCTTGTCGGCTTTGTTCTCTTTCATTCTCTACTTTTTCTGGGTGGGGNAGGGAATCTTTCGTATTGAGCATGTTCTTAACTTTATACTTCTCTGTCCTTTAGCTCAATGCCCTGGGTCACCGAAAATATCTACTTTCCCAAGCCTCCCTGACATGTCCCCAAAGAAAGTCTCTGCAGTACACAATGTTTACGTCTCCCCATTGCGATCATCCAAGGTACATTTTTGTCTCTTATGCTTAGTTTTGGACCAGCTTTGATACGTATTCACCACTCTTGAGCATGCTTAGGGATGATGGGAGACGCAAAAACAGAAGAATAGCTCATGTGTTTTCAGTAAGATTGAGAAGCTTTTGTATTCTTAATGAAACGATAGTAACTTGTCTTCAGTTGAATTGTATTCTTTACTCTTGCCAAGTATAGATGGAGCTGCTTGAGATCCAATGCTACTTCTCAATTAAACCATCTTGTCTATAATAGTTTGGGTTATGTCTGTAATTTGACTGGTTTGCCTATCTGAATTTGTTTCCTAATCGTCAAATATGACTGCAGATGGATGCTCTAATCTCACATAGCTCCAAAAGTTACTACGCGTGTGTGGGGGAAAGCACTCATGCTTATCAAAGCCCTTCAAAGGATCTGACAGCCATTAATGATCGCTTGAATAGGTACTTATTTTACTGCTGTAGATTATGTAGATTTATACAACACTAACAGCCTGTTCATTTTGTTGTTTCGTCGTTCCCATATTGCAACGAGTTATGCTCTTTTCAGTTCATCGCTATTCAGTTCTTTTGAATAGGGCCTCAATGCTATGATGTTAATTGTCTTTATTTTGATCCTTGCAACGCTAAATGCTATGATGCTCATTGTGTCTTATGTTTTCGTCAGTGGTAACCGTAGGGTGAGGGGAGCCCTAAATTTCGATGCTGATGTTGGCTTGGTTAGCGACTCTCTTGTGGCCAACAGTCTCTACCTTCAGAATGGAAGTTGTGTCACTCCATCGAAGACGCCCTTGAAAACAGAGCAGCCCGACTCTTAGCTCAGTGGTTGTACATCAATCATGTACAGTCTAGGCGTACACTATCTATCATCTTCTCTTTTTATTTTCCTTTTGTAATCTAAGTATGGAAGCTTCTTACTCAGTGAGTGAGCAGTGTGTTTTTAAAATAGCTGCCATCACATGAAGATGCTTATGTATGTAGGTATATTTTTGGTAATAATAGGCTTCTTTTTTTTTTTTTTTTTTCATGGCGTTGGATCGGTCCTGGCTTAAATAGGACAGCCTAGAGAAAAAAGTACTGCAAATATAATAAGAGGTCCAAATTCCATATTTTATCTTTGCGTTCTTGGATGAGAAATTTCATTTTCAGAAATAGTAGCTTGATTTTAACTTCCAAGATTTAATTAGCTTGGATAATTTAATAGCGAACATATCAAACCAACTGAATAACCAGCGCAAATACTGGCACCGTCAATGTAGCACCATCAAGGGCAAGTATGTGCTCCACATTTATATGAGATACATATACACAACCCAATAACTGGACTTGTAAAGTGACATGCAATGCAGGTATGCAACCATTTTACAAATGAATTAGCAGTAATCCCATCTATCTGAAAAAATAGCTGACCCGTTCACTCTTTGGTGACCGATTTTTTTTTTTTTTTTTTTTTTTTTCCGAAGGTACTCTCTCCATTCCTTAAAAATTATACCATTTTCCTTATTTGGATGTTTCACAAAAACACTACCATATCTCTTTTGGGTAAAAAATTTGTGGTGATAAACACTAATGTGGTGGACCAAAGGAGAAAGCACATGCAAAAATCAGATTACATTGGTTGTTGTGCAAAAAGTAAATGGTAGAATTCTTCAGGAAATTAGTGGTCGGGAATTTGATTCCCAACCCTTGCGAATGGAAAGAGATCCTTGGCCAACCCTTTACCCTTAAGTGGAGCTTCCGGGGCGAGGGGATGGTTAAAAAAAAAAAAAAAAAAAAAAGGTACATTGATGATATTTTTCAAAAAACTTTTATGAACCTCATAAATTGAAGATAATGCGATAAAACTGGTCTAATGAACAGAGACATGTAACTGTGTAAACAAAGCTTTGATGAAATTCCATATCTATTTTTATGCACAATTTACAATAACACGATGATAAACACCTTCAATACGAGCCTTTAAATTTCAACAGTCCATGAAACCATACCAAACCCATTACAACAGGTTAAAGCGAGGAAGCATAAAAACAAATGGATAATTAGATAGAGATGTGGACATCATTTACAAGCACAATACTAACAAAATTTAATATATATTCTTTGGTGATCGCATATTGAGAACCCAAGGGCAAAGCCACACTTTTATAACAAGTATGATTTTCTAATACCTTCTTGACATTTGAGAAATCAGTGAGAACTTGGTCTGTAAGATTGGTCTCGAGTCTTGGCAGAACTCGTAGTATCAACCTCTGTTTTCAGCATCCAGGTGAACTATACTGAGTGTTACCGATTATTGTAAACTGGATATGTCACAAATTATCAGTAGTGGCCGTGAGACTTGCGAGCTCTGTGCTTAATGGCTGTTCTTTCCCTTTGACGAGAAGAATCTGGTAAAACCCCGGGAATGCTTTTCTGGGGTTGGAGTAGAAGACGTTGAAGATCCTGACTTGGTAGGTCTGTGCCTTGGATTCTTTAAAGCGACAGGTGATCTCAGAGTGTTTCCTTCATTGTCGGATGGGCTACCTGGGGCAAGGTAGCTGGCCAAAGGCGACTCAGAACCTAGCCTTTGCAGATTAGTTGAGGTGGCAGTGCCCATATCAGCTTGATCAAAATCTAGCAGGTTAGTCCCACTAATAGTTGGTTCTTCTTCATTAAAGCCTTCGTCTTTCTGATTCCTCTCGCCATGGGGAGACCCCGTAAACTCTGGCTGAGGGCGCATAGATTTCAACTGCTTACCAAGAAGGAATATGGTTTCCTGGCATTCTGCTAGCTTCTCCGCAGCAGCTTCCAGCTCTTTTTCCTACAGCATATCGAAACAAAGTCTTTAGTTTTTCACTTTTTGTCTTCAGGCACAAGAATCAACAAGAATTGCTAGACAACATCCCATTCTTACTTCTGCTGGCACATGAATATTTACTTATGCAGGTCTGTGAATTAGTTTCAATTAAGGCACATAGAAGGAGCTAGCAATGAGAGAATGATGTCGTCAAAAGGGAAAGAGAGAAAGGCATGCTACACTAATGAAAATCCTGGAGGAGAGTTCAGATTGGATGACCAGAAACAACAATTGTGTAAAATCAGAGGGACAGAAGCCTTTTTACCTTTTTAGTTTTGATGTCGATATCGGCAGCTGAAGATGAGCAGACTGAGCATCCTTCATTCCTGAAGAAAAGAAGGAACAGGAAGTTAGCAATGTAGAATATTTGTACCAGTGCAGATCACTAGAAAAGAATTCACTAGTAGTTTGATATCTACAGCTGGTAACTGAAGTGCTCGTAACTAACCTTTTCAGCTGTTCTTCAAGGTCTTTGCATCTGTACAAAGCCTCTTGATGACTACTTTTTTCAGCTTCAAGCTGAGTATCCAAAGATTTCAATTGAGCCCTCAGAACATTAACTTCACTCTCTAATTCTTCAGCTCGTCTTTCTAATGTTTTGTATGATTCTGCCATGCATTTTAGCTGGGTCTCAGCCAAGCTATTCATGTTCCGGGAAGACGCCAACTCTGATTTAAATTCTACTTGCAGTTGCTCCATTTCCTGTAACTGAGATTTAGCTGTCTCTAAATCTTGTGTGCATCTAGAGAATTCCTTCTCGATGTTATCTTTCTCAGCTTGTAGTTGTTCGAACTCCACCACAGAGAACTTGCATGATGTTGGCTCGAAGCCTGACAAAATATTGGCATCCTGAGGAACCTCAGGATTTGAAGAAGAATCAGAAATGTGGCAACAGCCATTAGAATAGCTCTCTCCTTGAGGCAACTTGTTCTCTGGCAATGCAACCTTGTCTATGCAATCAGGACTAGTTGCTTCTACCAAATTACCCTTGTAGCCTAGGAAATTAAAGGTAAGTTCACTAGCTCTAGCCATAACATCAGATAAGGAAAAAATAAAATCATCCAGGCTTATTTCATTGCATAAGACCTTGTTGAATGTGGCAGAGAACTGTTCAATTTTATGGTTCAGTCCATTGGCATCTTCAGAAACACCATGAACTGCTGTAGCTTCCTTTTCTAAGGCCAAAACAAAGTCGTGAATATGAGATATGGCAGCTACTAACTCTTCACTCATAGTCTCTCTACTTGGCTTACTATTTTCAACCAAACAGATATCCATTTCTGGAGTAGCCACATTATTCTCAGGCACAGCTTGCTGATTACTAACACCTTCTGAGCAGTGCTTCTCCTCGAAGACACAAGTTACAGGGTGTGGATGAAGAGTATCATTCACCTCCTGGACAGCATGCTTAATATCCTCCAAGATCTTCACCACATCAGATTCGTTAGAGACCGATTCAAATACCTTGGATATTCTTGATTGTAGCTTCACCAATGGCAATGACTCTGCATCAGGTTTATGTTCAGATGCTACATCCCCTGCAGAAGAAGGGTTGGCTGGTGAATCTGAATCAGGCTCCTTTTTGGATGGGATATCTGTGCCATTAACATCTGTGGCCACCCCGTTTACAGTTGTACTTTTTTTGGCTGGGCTGTTGGTAATAGAGCTAGTACCATTGGAGTCATTTGATAAACCTGCCAGCTTTTCCATCTCCTCAAAGTCATCCATAAGCTCCAAATGCTTTCCGTTTTCAGTTTTTGTTGTTCTATCCTTGCTCCTCCCCTTAAAATGAGATAGCTCAGAGATTAATGCAGAAGCCCATGACTCAGCACAACTCACTGTATCATCATTTCCATCTTCAGACAAGGAAGTCATGCTAGGAGGATTGCTAGCATTCTGACTAGAAGACCTCTCAGCTTGAACATGAATAGGGAAACCTTTCTGTTGATTGAGGATTTGCAATTGTGATTCTACGCTTTGGAGCTTGCTAGCAGTCTTAGCACAAATACTCCTGGAAGTTTGCAATTCACTGTTACGTTTTGCCAGTGCTTCTTTTAGCATCTTTGTTTCTTCTTCCATAGCCAAAAGGCGTTCAGTGAGAAACTCGTTCTCTTTTTGGAATTTCTGGACACCATCCAGGGAAAATTCAGGCATTGGCAGCATGTGAGGATTTGATGAGAACTGAGGGCTGGCAGGCCTGGCTGGAGACCTTCTGAGTCGAGTATCTCCATGATCTCTACCCAAGCTCTCCACTTCCATCTTCATCTGGGCAAGAGCGGCAGGACCAGGCAACTTCTTTCGGACGAGACCACGTAGCCTTTGGCACTCTGCTTCTAGCTTAGTTATTTTCTTGACACCTTCCATATGCTGCTTGTTTGCTACTTCCGCAGTCTTAGCACTCATGTTCTTTTCCTCATTACGAATTTCTAACTCCTTTGAAACAATGTGAAGTTCATATTTCAAGGAATTTATTTCTCTTTCACAGGATTCAACATTGCTTTTCAACATCTCAATCTCTGCCTCAGCTTGTGATTTTTCTTCATTGATCTTCATAAGCATGTTAGAACGCTCCTGCAATGACCTGGAGAGAGCAGCATTTTCAGCTTCAGCCCTCATGAGTTCTTGATCCAAGCCAGCCATCCTCACTTCTAGGTCATGCTTCATTCTGTCATACTGCTTGTTCTTCGTTTGCACAACTTCTTGAAGTTTTTGTTCATGCTCTTCCTTCAGATTTCTGATCTGCCTCATGCATTCTTTTAGAGCACCATCCAGGTGAGCAGCCCGATCCTCCACAGTAAGCTTTGCTAGAGTGACAGATTCTAAATGATTTTTCAAAGCCAGAGCTTCTGCTTCAGCCTTTTCCCAACCTGCAGCAAGAAAGACTAATTAGAAAACATCCTTGGAAAAACTCAAATTGAAGAGTACTTTACCCTGATGAAAGAGAGCTGGATAAATTGCATAAGGTGATGTTCATAATGTAAGAAAGAAGATGTTTCCCATAAGTAGTCATTGCCTAAATTAATTAAGCTCTACACCCCAGTAATCTCCAAGTGCAAGCTTCATTACTATGATACCTGAGACTGCTTCCTCAGCCACCTTGGCATGCTGCTTGACAAGTTCTTCCTTGGTGGTTATCTCTGAATTAGCAGTTGATAGTTTCTCATTGAGTTCATTTATTTCTTCTTCCATTGTTTCAACTTGCTCTTCATATGTCTTCGTTTGCTCTTCATATGCCTTAACCTGTTCTTCATATGTTTTTGCTTGTTCCTCATACGTCTTTACTTGATTCTCCAATCCAGTCAAATGATTATATGACTCAACGGAAATCTGAACATAACTTTGTTTTTTGTTATTGTCCTGTATCGGAAAAGATAATTATAAGAGTTAATAACTGACAGAGATTAATAAACAGGACGTACTTGTAAACATAGGCACATCAAATTCATGAATATAGTTTTGCTAAAAGGTGGGCAAAGATTATAATTACTACTTAGAAACAATATTGCTTGAATAGACAATTAATGCATATAAAGAGATTTGGCAATGGCCTGATTGCTCACACAGCTGATAACAATTCAAACAGTAAGGTATCAGATAACTAAATTCAAATTTCTATAACAATTGAAAATAAGAACAGGAATTTAAGGTATATTTAGAAGGAACATGCTTCGTGCGCTACCCAGGATCCCAAAGTGAATAATAAATGAACATATTGCCTGCCAAAGTAAGCTCCGGAAACTAACTTAATTCAACAACACCTTCTGCAAGAAAACAAGAAAGAATTCCAAGTGTACTTAACCAACCTTATCAACCTGAGATCCGCTTGAACCCAGAGAGGCACCAGCAGAATCTAGTGTAGCAATAACCTTTTCTGCTGCTGACTTATCAGACGATTTTTTCTTCCAGGGCCAACTTCGGCGGTCCATCTTAGACTGCATTTTAAGACAGAAATCAAATTAAACAATGACATGACAAACTTTTCATAAATGTTATCAAATAATAACAATAACTTCAGAATCTAAACAACACATGCCATTCACTCAAACTGGATTATGCGGTAGATCCTCTATATAACCCGTAGGAGTACAATGTTAGAAAATGATTGCCACAGTGCTATCTTGCGGTTCTATCAAACATAGACCAATCGCTTTGCTACTCCCTTTTAATATATAACATCAAGAACACAAGAACACTACAGTCAACATTATAGCGTAAAGACGTGATCGATAACTTTAACACCATTTTTAAGCCTTCACTAATAAGAATGCACAGAAGCAGCAACATTAGAGTAATCAAACTACCTCTAAGAGCTTGAAGCAACTAGTAGTAGATGAAAACAAGGCAGTCACCATTAACTAAACATTAAAGGCACTTACCCAGCAAACAGAAGTGTCACAATAAAATCACAAAGGAAACCCAAGAAAAAGACAACAGGGTGATGAGGTGGGGCTCACAAAAGCGGAAGGGAAGGGGGGCATCTACCCTCACAAAGAGGGAACAAGTTATGTCAACATTGCTTCTGTTCATATAACCACTGAATCATGATTTCTAGCTTCTTCTTCACAGTCTCAAACACACATATAAAACCAGAAAATCTTTTCTCAGCTAACAAGCATTGTTGTCTTGGAGCATCACAAACAAACAGGGCATTGAACCCAAATCAAGCAGATACTTGGGAAAAGAAGGGAGGAAGGTAAAACAAACCCCATTTTTTTGCAACTTTTTTTGTTGATTGAGAAAAAGGGTAACCCAAAAAGAAAAAAAAAAAAATATTAAAGATCATTGAATGCACAATAAAAACAAGATTACATACCCAGCTGATATGGGCAAAATGGGCTCAGTCAAAGAAACAGAAACAGTCCCTTCCCAGTTTCATATTTGGGTACAAAAACGACAAAAACATTGAAGTGATTAAATTCAAATGCAAACAATTTGGAGTATTTAAAGAAAAAGGGTATTTTTATTTTCTATTCTCATCTTTCTTCCTCGGTTTTCTCAGCATCCAAACAGAGCAAAACCTAGCTTATGAGTATGCATTCATTCAAACACCACTGTAAAAATTCTGTCTCATAGAAATACCAAAACAATGTTTCTCTTTTGGTGGTCCAATTTTTGAAACCAGGAAACTGGAAATGACCCATAACAAGACAGAGATGAATGATCAAATCAAAATTTAAGTACATATATTTCTCTATCTAAATAAGAATCCAAATTAAGTAATAGTAGTAGAATTAATTTTTTTCTTATTTTTTGTTTTATCATTTTAATGCTTTAAAAATTTACTCGTTTAGTGGGTGTGTTAGTAGCACATTTTGAGAAAATCCCAGAAAAGATTCAAAGATCTGTTCAATTGAGTAAAGAACTTTACCTCGATAAATCAAATCCAGGCAAGTGCTAGTATTAAATAGTTGATTAAAAACTCAAAACACACACACACACACACACACACACACACACAAAAAAAAAAAAAAAAAACTAAATCTTGACTGACCATAAAATTCCTAATTGAGCAAATTTGAGAACATAAATTAGTGTCAATTTGAGTTAATTTAAGCAAATTTGAGCAATCCTCGAGAAAGAGACAGAAAAAAAAACCACATCCTAAATTTCTAAAAATCCGGATTTTCTCGAGGATTAATAGCTCCACATTATCTAGTAGGAGTAGAAAACATCAGTAAACCCAAATTAATTTTCAAACAAACTAAACCCAAAAAAAAAAAAAAACTACGATGCAATTTCTGAAAAAGCAACTGGAAAATCAATCAAATCCCCCACATTCACCAAATCAAGCACAAAAATTCCGAGAAAGAAGAGAACCGAAACCATAAAATAAAACCGGCATATAAAACAAATCAAAAACCAAAGAAAGTAGCAGTTAGTGATTGATTGATTGATTGCTCATATCCGATTCTCAGAGAACCAACCAATGCCGGCTCAATCAATTGAACAAACCTGCAAGCTCAAAAATCAGACTTACCAGTAAAAGAAATTGACCCCTGGAGTTGAAGAGAGAGAGGAGAAACCCAGAAAAATGAGGAAGAAGATTCAGTTACTCAAAGCTTCTTCAATGGTGAAACAAACAACACTGAAAGTTCAGTAAGAGATCTAAGAAATTCTTAGTTCTGAAATGGAAGAAGAAGAAGAATCTGCTGCATTTTCTGAGGAGAGAGAGAGAGAGAATGAATAGGAGAGAGAGAGAGAGAGAGAGTTAGCGGAGGGAGGGGAGGGAGGAGGGTGGTGGTGGGGTGGAGGAGAGAGAGAGAGAGAGAGAGAGAGTGGGGAGAGAGATGATGGATGGTGGTGTGAAATGGTGATGAAGAGAGAGAAACAAGAGAGAGAAAGAGAGAAACAAGAATAGTGAGTGTTAGGTGGCACTTTAAAAGGCTCCAAAATACAAACATTTAAATGGGAAAAAAAGAGAAATGATATTTGGGAGTTGTTTTTCTTGTATTTTTGGATGGGAAAATGGAGTACATTGTACTAATTCAATTTGATTACTCTCAACCATAGAGATGGAGGAGTACTCTTCTTTATAAGGAAGTAGATCATTTTTCAACGTTTTGTGCAATTATTATAGCCTTTGCAAAAGATCACAATAAAATGGCGCGTTATTTGATTAATCCCTTATTCAACGTTTTGTGCAATTTAGATTACTCTCATTCATTATATTAGACTTTTAGCTTTCTATTTTCAAAAGATCGCAATGAAATGGCGCGTTATGTGATTAATCCGTTATTTCGAATAAAACTGACATGTGAACGGAACATAATAAGATAAAATAGTTACAATAATTAGAAGAGGGTCTTTGATACGAGTTACAATAATTAGAAGAGGGTCTTTGATACGGTCTAAATCTTAACTTTTTAGCTTCGCCTTCGGATTAGAATGACACGTATAAAAATATTTAAAGGAATAATGCGCCGCTTTAGATTATATTGCTATGGATAAGATCTTGATCTGCTAACTATTAAAAGGTAGTTTCGTCAAATTTTGGGAAATAACTTACTAGAATATGTTTTAGCGGAGTACTTTTTTTTTCCCTTCCCTTCATAGATACCACTTTGGAGAAATAGCCTCATCAATAACAATAATTATGTACAAATAGTTTTTATTTAGATGCTAAAAAATTTAATTTCCCACTATAAGAAACTTGTAAAATCTCCATTTTTATTTATATAACCAAAAAAAATATAAATAAAAGAGGTTGAGTAAAATGACAGTTATACCCTCGAAGAATATGAAATTGGCAAAGGAATCCCAGGCGCTTGTGGTAGAAGGAAGAACAAGGTGAGCTGGTACCCAGTGGTTTTGGCGACTTTGGACCACCGTCACTCCAGCTCATTGTGTTTTGGGCTTTTTATTTTCTCTTTTCTTGTTTTTTTTGTTGGCAAACTTTGGCAGCTTAATTCTCTGTAATTCACCACACCCTTAGATCTTGTGCACTTGCACCATCACCACCATCCATTCACCCTCTCTTATGCTTCTTAGAGCCGGCCATGGGCCGGCTGGGCAGGGGCGGCCCGGCCCGAATTTGGCACGGCCATGACAAGAGCCTACCTTAGGCACGGCCCATCACCTGGCATGATGTGGTGGAGCCGTGGGCCATCTCGGGCCACAATTTCAAGAAAATCGTGTGCCTAGGCACGGTACGACACGCTCCAACACAACAAAAAATATTATT
>BSSO01003340.1:0-16734 GCA_030267885.1 Mesembryanthemum crystallinum | reverse complement strand
TGGGGGGTGGGGTGGGCCGTCGGGGTGGGGGTGGGTTGGGGGGATCGACAGGGTGGGTGGGGCTGGGTGGTTTCGAGAGGTTGGGTGGGTGGGTGGGTGGGTGGGTTGGGCTGGTTGGTCGGGCTGGGCGGCACGTCTGTGGCTGGGGTTGGCAGATTCTGGGGGTTGGGTAGGGTGTTTGCGGTGGTTGCTCTGGTTGGGGTAGGGTGGTTGCTGGGGTTGGGGTGGTTGTTGGGTGCTGTGCACCTTTTTCTTTTATTTTTTTTTTTGTTTCCTTTTAATTTGTTTTTGTATGTTTTTAATTTCTTTTTTGAGAGAGAATATTTTAAGAGAGAAGAAGTTGAGTTACAATTGAAAAGGGCAGTTTCGGAACTTTTGGGAAAAAAATTATTACGTCAAGTAATTTTCCTGTTACGTTAAGCAGTTTCGAAAAAAAATGGGTACATGGTTAAAGCTTTACGAAGCTTTATAGCATTTTGAAAGCTGACACAATTGAGAAATAACAAATCTAGCAACTATATTTTGTTCAGGAAAAAAAAAAGGTAACAATAAATAGGGCAAGAATAGAAAATTTTATACATTATGATTTTTTTTTTTTTCCTTAAACTACAATCATTTAAAACTATGAAATAAACTTATACGCCAGGAGATGCTGGGGAAGAGCAAATGGTGGTCGGTGGGGAAGAAAGAGTTGGCATAATTTATATCATTAAGAGGGGAAAATCCAAATAATGTCACAAGAATTCAAGAAAATTCCAATACATCAAAAGTGCTTGTAAAGTCCCCAAACAAAACAATCATCATCTATAATCCCCAAACGAAAAGCCAAAGCACTTTCGTCATATCATACTGTTCTTCAACAAAGAGCCCATTCTTCTTTTCCGACTCTCTTTGTGGAACTACCTCAAAAAAAAACTACTCCAGTACTTATCACTAATTTTACAGCCTTGGTTAATAAATAAACTAAAACCCTAAAAAACTAACATGCTACAATTTCTAAAAACGCACCAAGAGAAAGAGCAAGCTTCAAAGACCGCTGCTTTACCTGATGTGATGTGGTCTTAATTTGAAGGAGCACGAAAGCAGAGGAGTTCTCCAGGAGCGCTTGAATGTTTAAAGTTCAAATATCCTTCAAATTAAGGGATCAAATTCCGAGGCACCCGTTTTCTAACTTATATCTTCAGCTCATAGAGCAGGTGAAGAACCGCCTGTACTCTGCTTTGCGACGTAGATTTGCTTTACCTTGGTGGGAGGAAAGCCTCTTTCTCCACCAGAAGAATGGTTCCTCCCATGGAAACCCATTTTACGATTCGACCATTCTGTGGCTGAACCACTTTTCTGAGTTGCCCCTCTTTGGTAATGATTGTAATGGGGTTGCCCAGGTGGGTTCCTCTGTTGAGCTGACTGGGCCTTGTGAGAAGAAGCAGCAACTTGTGGGTTCCTTTTGATCCCAGAAGTTTCAGGGGCGGCCACATCAACCCTAACAGAATCTGCAACGGTGCTTCCACCCCGGCTCTTGCTTCCAGCACTAAGGGCAGAAGTTTCCGAGCCAGCGGATGCTGGTGGGTCTACTAACCTGAGGTCATTTGGAAATTGGGTCACAGCCGCATTTGTACCCATAGTAAAAGAGCGACCCTCTTCAAGCGATGAGGAAGTCTGGGGCTGGAACCCATTAGCGATTAGTGGATGGTGATCAGTGGATCCGGGACTGAACTGAGCTGGTCTTGTGCCGTCTGCTTGTTGCTGCAATGGCATAGATTGCGGAATTGAGTGAACGTGAGACCAGTGGGCATGAACTGATGGATCAGCTGAGTTCTGCAGAAGTTTATTTCCAACAGTCAATTTTACAGAAAAGACCAACACGTAGTTTTACAGAAAGATAACAGCTGATCAAATCAAGGCATCATCTGAGCCTATCTTTGGACATTAGCCCACCATCCACCCAGAACGCACTCCCCGACCTCAAATAATGAGAAGAGGGAGGGGGTGGGGGTAATAGAGACTGCCAATTAAAACAAAATATAGGAAACTACGGTCTGCACAAAGCATAATCATGTGGACCACATTTTGTTACCTGGAAAGGTGATATTTCATACATAGCCAGGGGTGACGGCATTGATAGGAGTGGAGATCCAGGAGCTAAATGTTGAACCTGGGCAGGTACATTAGGAGCATTGCGTTGTTGCACAGGAACCATATTCAAATTGTTCATTTCCCCCTCACTTACACCCATGGGAGATGATGTGGAGTTATGTTTCCAGTCGGGCTGTTTCCCTGAAGGAATGTAGGTTGTTCCCATGTAACTCAAGCCAACTTGTCCGTATTGTCCTACAGGGGCAAAATGGTTATAAACCACCATATGTGGAGGCCCTTGGACACCTGGGATGCTTCCAGGAGGACTAATGAAAGGAGCTGTGAATCCTGCAGGAGGTCCATAGAACGAATCTACACCTGTGTGGCATTGTTGCCATGTCCCAAGGGGCCCCGAATTAGGCACAGTACTCTTCTGTGGTTGTGACTGAGAGACAGCAGATTCCTCATGTGGACCAAATGCAAAGACAGGTCCCCCCATCATGGGATTCATATCATAAAATGGGAAATGAGAAGCTGGGCCTCCAGGAAACGGTGAAAGCATCTGGCTAGAAGAACTATGCGGACTAGGCAAAGGTGGCCATAGTGATATGGGCGGTGTCTCTACGGAGAGATCAGCAGGGAGAGATACACTCAAAATCTCTTCAGTCTTTGATTGACTCACCGACTGCGGCTCACAAGACACGCCTACAAAATATCAAGAACAATGCAAATGAAAACCATAGCACAAAAATGATAACTTATCCACCCAAATGCTCTAGCTAATAAAATTCTAGTTTCAATACCTGCTGGTATCCCGTCCAAATCAGCACCACCAAAGCCTTTAGAATTTGAGATGGAAGTTGAACAGCCACCAATGCCAACCACCTCATCATTGCTGATAGCAGCAACAGCAACAGCTGAGGCAGCTGCTTCTGCTGCAGCTTCACAATCCTCCAATGGTGGGCAAGATTCATTAGATTGCTTCTCTTTTTCAAAAAGAAGTGCACAATCATTCTCAGATGCAGGCATACTTCGAGAAATTTGGATGTTCAATTGAGATGAAGCAAGAGGTCCAATGCCATGTGAAACAACACGTGTGGTAGAGGGGAGAATTGTTGGAGATGTGACAGCACCTGGAGAGCAACATAAAAATTCATTCAGAAAAGAGTCACTACTTACTGACCTTCGATTTCCATGGCTATCACACTTACCAAATTGTATCTTCTCCCCCGCAAGGAGAGAACTAATTGGACTAGTTGCAGAAGAAAATGGGCTGTCTTTACCAAGGACAGATGAAGATGGCATGCCGGACTCGCTAACTGAGCTAGTCTGATCTCCAACAGATACCATGTGTTTATCAAACTGAACTGGTTTCATAGCCTCCTCAAGTTGGGTCTGTGTCAAGGCCATAACCTACAAAAAGACAATTAACAATTCAAAGTTCATACCAGCTTCAAAAAAACACCAGGTATGATCTTGTTACATGTCTTCCATGACAAGACAACACAACCCAATATGAGCTGAATCAGAAATTCAAATCCTCAAATCACGGTGAAAGCAAACTCGATTTATTTCACACAACATTCAATTCTGCAACTTGTGTCCACTATTTGACACGTTTCCTGAGTCTATCTAGGCATGTTCACTGCACAGTGATCCGTTGACCAGGGAGCCTCAAGGATCTAGAATAAACTGGCTCATTAAAGGAGATTATGATGGCTAGATGATTTTGACCACCTTTAACGCCTACAAATGAAAAAGCAAATTTCTTTGATATTCTATTCTCCTTTCATCCCTCCAGGACTCTAAACAATGAGATCATAAGGGCAAGATTAGCATCTCAAACATTCCCCCACTCATCCACTCCGGTAAGTTAAATACAATGTAGACTTTTTATTCACCCTAGGGGCTAGAGCAAGATAAGAAGATGGAGTTGCGGGGAAAGAATAATACTTTCACACGAGAAGAAATGAAAAGTGACTCAGCAATAATGAGAGAAAGAAACAAGCTTGAATAAAACAAGGGCTGGCACATACTGGCTGATTAACCCGTGAGCTATCCCAGGAGCCCACAGATGAATGAACTCCATCAAGCACCTTATTTTTGGCATCAAAAGTCAGGTCAGATTCAACAATTTGCCCACTGGTTGAATAGGAGCTTGTTTGCGGTTCTCTGCAAGGATTAATAATCAGTATGCTGAAGAAAATAGAACTGACACACAATTTCTCCTTGAACTAAGCTTACTTGATAGGTTGGGCTCTGGCATCAGTATGAGAATCAGAATTTATAGGAGGAGTACCAATTGGAGCCAATGTCTGGGGTACTACATTGTTAAATGCTGCAGGCACTTCATTGTTTACCAAGCCACGCTTTGACGTGACAGCTGTGCGAATACTTTTAGCCGCCTGGGCACTAGATGACACAGATGTTCTGTTTGTGTTTCTGACAGAGGCAACACCTTGGGGGCTAGGGTGTGATTTTCTCTGAGACTGCAAGAAAGAGATTACATTTCAACTATAAGCAAAGTGAACTTGTAAATTATCATTCAAAACATTAAATTTCACAATCACCTTTCTCATGTTGCTAGACTTGGCCTTGATTTCCTTCTCCCTCTGTTCACGCCGATCATTCAGCATTTGCCTCTTTGACCTGACTTCAATAAAGTCATCTTCGTCACTAGGGGCTTCAATGCCAGGTTGCTTGAAGACACGCACAATGCCACTTTGCAAGGGAGCATCAACATCATCTTCAGAACTTATGTTTCTTTTCAGGCTTCCTTCTGCACGGCGTGAAGTGTCTAGCCCACTAGCTGATGTCTCTTTTCGGGCTGGCTTATCCTCTCTGATTCCGGAGCCAGTTTCCTGAGTTACGATCTGATCTGAGCTTGAATTCTCTGAATGAACTGTTTGTTTTGGTCTATCAGACATTATTTCTTTCTTCAACCCACTTCTTGGCTGTATCCCAGAACCCTTTCCATCTGAATATGATTTGGCATCTGACCCAGTGTGGTTAGACGAAATCAAGGCAGAAGATTGCTTTACATCAGTAACCTGCCGTACACGGAACTCAAATCTCTGCGTACCACGACGTGGCCTCCTCTGAAATCCATTTGTGTCACTACGAGATGCCTCATTTGCAGGGGAGGACAATCTGGTGCCAGAATTCCTGGAAGTGAACGCAAATCTCCTCCCTCGGTTCCCAGGCAATTGGCCTTGTGCTGGCCCGCAAGAATCTCTTGAATTGGCAGCAGAATGAGATGATGATGGCCCACCTTGTGTTCGGCCTTCTGATGCTCTATTATTCATTAAAGGCTTCGAGTTTCTAATAACATTATATCGACGCCCCTCGGTTTCAACTTGTTGACCTGATTCGTGCCTAACCTGCCCCACAGGAGCACCAGAAGAAGCTGCTTGATTCCGATGCAACAAAGCACCACTTCCTGACACCTGCCCAGTTGTCACATTTGCCTCCTTCTCAGTATCCTGGCATGCATTAAACTGTTTTGAAGGTTGAATATGATGGCTATTTCCAGAAAGGGGCAAAGTATTATCTTTCACAGCACTTTGAGTGGAGGAATCTTGAACAGGCCGGACAGATAGTGAACCTCCATGCATTTGACTGGAAGAATAACTGTGCGGAACATTAGGATGAACAAAGGACATTGATGGAGGTCCCAAAGGCAAAATTCCCTGGGAAATGGGAGATGGATACCTGAGCTGACCAAATTGAAAGAGCGGAGGTTGCTGAGCATGCATATGTGTTAAAGAAGGGCCAATTTGAGGATGAAGTTGGAGAGGCATCTGTATAGATCCAATCTGTATAGCTGGAACAGGAGAAGGAATTAAAGAAGGACCGGAAAACAACCCAAACTGAAGCTTCACAGGCAACTCGGTTGTGCCCTGAGCACCAGCTCCACTAGGTGCTGCCTGACTAGATGACTGTGATGTTGCTCCTACAGGAGATGGAATGGACTGCTGAGCAGGTAACACGTTCCCCGAAGATGAATCTCCAGAGATCAAAGGATCCAGTGATGTTGAGGTATGGGATGCATTAACTGGGTCAGCAACGTGATCTTGCATAACCTTCTCAGCCTCTTGAACTGTAACTGAAGAACAATCAGTGCTCACATGCTGTAGGACATCAGTAACTTGTGGGCTTTGTCCATCAATGCTGCCATCAAAAGATTCCTTCTGTTCCGTAACACCAACAGTCACCTGAGGCCCCCCACACCCACTTCTGTCAATCCTTGGACTTGCTTCATATTCATCATTCGGCAATCCCACTTCCACACCCTGATCAAAGCCAAGGACCAAATTGTCTGTAATATGAGGAGAGCCTTTCCCCTCCAAATGCATCTCTTGAAATTCCTGGTTCAGTTCGACATTCTCATCATCTCCTTCATGCACTTCATCTTCTTCATGATAGCTTGCATCTTCATCATACTCCACTTGCTCTTGTAAATCCTCATTGTTTTCTACAGTCCATTCTTCGTCATCACCTACAGATAATGAACTTGCAGTAGTCAGTGTACCACCTTTTTCAGCTTTCGCATTTAAGAGAACAGCTTCATCCTCTGAATGAGAAATAACTTGGTCTTCTGCAGTACCAGGCACTGCCAGAGAATCTCTTGATTCATCCAAATCATCATGCGACAAATGAGTAGGGGAACTAGGGGGACTTGAAACAGAAAGGGAGGATTGTGAGTCACACCCAGGGGTAGTGCTCCTTTTAAGTTCCTGTTCCCCATTTCTGGCATTCTGTTCCTGAACATCCATTACATCTGAGTGCTCCTCATGGACATTCTGATAACTGACTGCAGTGGATTCACCTCGTAGTGTATGATTAAACTGAATGTTCCTGTCTTCATAACCTGAAGAGCCAACATGTTCACTTTCATTTCTAAAGGAAGTCCGATGCAGCAAAGGCAGTGATGGTGGGGGTAAAACCCGAGGCTGTCGAGCAGAATATCGCGACCTCCCATAAGTATAAAGCTCATCTAGCTCAGGGTTCTGGTAAAGACGTTCTGGGAAAGGAGAGTTTCCACGTCCCCGACCCTGGCCCCAACCCATGTCAAATTTATCAGTAATATTCTCACTATATTCTGCTTCTAACTCGGTGTTTCTACCATAAGGATCTCCATCGCCAGAAATGTTCCACCTATGCCCCCTTGCATGAGAAAAATCATCCATCTGAGGTTCTGCAATCCCCCCTCGGTAGTAACCCCGAGACATATAGCCTGCTCCTCCATAGAAGTCTTTTCGCGGAAATCCTCTGCCACCAACAGAGGCATCTCGTCTCGGACTCTCATGACCACTCTCATGGTCTGCAGAAAAGAAAGACGAGTTGTTCCCGTCAAATACATCCCGTCTCCATGAATTAAAAGCTTTCCCTCTGTCTGTAAAGGCAAAAGAACCTTCTCGGACAGGCCTGGATCCCATATCAAAAGGTCTACTAAGACTGGAATCAGAAGAAGCCGTGTTTGTGATCCTCTCCACCATTCTTTCGCCATCTTCCCAACCAGTAAAATCATCTGCCCGGGAAACATCTCGTTCTTTGACCACACCATCCATTATGTCACCTTGAATAGCAGAACTGTCTACATTTGCTGATTCAGCCTGCCTCCTAGCAATCCTTTCTTCCAATTCTAGAAGCTTTTGTTTCGCAGCTTGCTTTCGCCTTTCTTCCTCCATCAACAACCTCTGTTTTTCTTCTTCTCTAGCTATCCTCAGCTCCTCTGCTCTCCGCATGGCTTCTAGCTTTTCTTGCTCTGCCCTCCAAGCAGCTTCTCGAGCTTCTTCTTCCAATCTTCTCTGGTGTTCCTCCTGTTCCCTAGCAAGCCTCTGTCTCTCCTCTTCTTCTCTGCGAGCCATTTCCATTGCTCTTTCTTGCTCTTCAATGGCACGCTGCCTTTCTTGTTCTTGCATCCTTTGAACCCTCTCAAGTTCAGCCTCAAAAGATTCCCTGACAGGATCATGGAAATCCAGTTGTTTATTTGCATCTTTTTTCCTCTTGACCACCCCAAGCATACTGCCAGGAAAAGGATCCTGCCCATCAAAACCAGTACTGTCCCAATCTTTCAGGAATGGGTCCTCTACATAGGGTTTTTCACCTCTGGAAAATGAACGTTTGTCTCTGCAAAAGTCACTACCAGACAACCCTTTATTACCAGTTGAGAATGAGGGTCTTGATCCCATGCTACTTTGAACATTATCAATTTTGTATCTATTTGATTCGTTGCCATAACGGTCCCTCTCAGCCCCTCTGCCATTACTTAGATCAGCTGAATTATTCCATTGCTGTCTTCCACCTTGTGAATACCCAGGATCCCTTCTCCCAGAAACAAAATCCCTGCTGGAAGTAAGTCCACCATTATGCTCATCCCTGGTACTGCCTCTAATTTGGGACGGGATGTACCTACTGTCTTTGGTTGTCTCCCGGTTCACACTGATGAGTTCCTGTGAAGTAAATCCGTCTTTGGAAGTAGGTGTTCTCCATGAGTGTCTTTCACGGCCTTCCGTACTTGGTGCTCTAACATCTCTGCTAAAGGGGTCTGCACTAGAGACTTCGTTGGACAAACGCTTCCCAACATCATTGTCACGCTGACCCCGCCTATCAAAGTGATTCGGAGCTGGTTTATGTGGTAAAAAGTTGCTTCGGGGTAAATCGAAATCCCTATCCCAGTAAGCTTCAGTTCTCGAATAACCATGGTCTCTGCCCCTTTCTGTCAAGGCATGACTTGTGTCACGCTCATCATCTGCCCAGTCGGACCTTGGGCTCAACCTGACCAAAGGTAGCGGACCAGGAAAATAATTATCCTGCTTTCGACCCTGATCCAGTGAACGGTAATTGGCTGGATTATGATTATCATGACCATTACCACCACTGCTATTACCAATAGAGTGCTGAGATGACTGCGACTGTGGACGCATATCGATATGGGAACTCGAATGGGAACCCTCCCTCTGTCCACCAGCAGTCTCGTCACTCATCCCTTGCCTCTGTTTCTGATGAGTTGGATCCTTCTGCTTCTGAACAGTACCATTTACAGCAGTCAGAGTAGCGCGCAGTGAAGGGAAATCTTCACCTCTCAAAACAGAAGCTTTCTCCATTGGTAAAGGAACAGAAACATCAGGTCCAGCAGTTCCAGACCTAGCAGATGGTGGCATATAAGCAGTAGTTCCCGCTCTGTTAGCCCCATCCATAGCCTGCAATCCAGGATCAACACCATCACTAGACAATGGCCTATCACCACGACCAGCCCCATCTTTCTCGACGGCTACAACTGCACTCGGCTTGGACCACCCCATGCCAGATGAGGATGGCCTTGCCCCATTACCAGCAACGCCTCCACTGACAGACCCACTACCAGGCCCCAATGAATCAAACTTCTCATGTTCCTTCCTCCGAGAGGGTAAATTCAAGGGGGGTGGAACAGAAAGTTTCGCCCCAACCTTGTGCGAACTCCTTGGCCGAGAAAGGACCACCATACCACCGCCACTGCCAGAGCCAGTGACCCGGCCTCTGCCGGATCCATAATTACTATTATTAGAATGATTAGGGTGCAAGGACTGGCCGTAAGATTTGTTCAGATTCACAGAAACGAATCTGTTCCCGACACCGGGATTGGCCATCTACCCAAAATCCGGCAAATCCCAAACCCCGCCACAAGCATCAAATATCAAATCCCCTTTACCCCAACACCCTCCTCTCCCCTACTTCCTCAAACCAAACACAAAACAAAAAAGCACACAACAGTAACCCGCCTATTCCCCTCCACGGATCTCGGATTCAGCAGTTACGGGGATCAAACCTAAAGTGAGTCGCTCTCTGACCTGATCACATCAAAAACAACCAAAAAAATAAAACACAAAGAAAACAATTCAATTTCAATCAAAAGAACCGATCAAAGTACAAAATGGAGTGTTCAACTAATAACATAGTATGAACAGCGGAATGGGGATAATAAATTGAAATCAAATTAGGGTTTCGAATAGTGAAATTAGATTAAGGATTAGGAGAGGATTGGGAGATTTAGGGTTTTTACCTGAGATGGGGGCGGCGGAGATAGGTTGCTCCGTGGAGGATCGAAATCGTATACGTATTGTCCGGGGAATAGCCCTACTACTCCCAACCAACAGAGAAAGAGGAGAGAGAAACAGAAGAGGTGTTTAGGAACACGAGAGCGAGAGGGGAAATAAGATTTTGGCTTTACACAGTGCTCTCCCCTAATTACCCTACCTACCCCTGTTGTTGTCCTCTCTTATTTCTACTTGCCTCCCCTTCCCTCACCGAGCAATCTCCTTCTTTTCTTCTCCTCTGGTTCCGCAAATTTCCGTGTATAACCGTTTAACTGTCAGACAGCCTAATTTAATTGTGACTTTTTGTAATTTATGACTTTTTGTAATTTATGGGCTACTTTTAACGATTTTAAGTAACATTTTACAATTTTGTGTGTTTTTATAAAATTAATCTAAACTGTAAAATGTCACCCTTAAATTGCTAAAAGTAACCCCTAAACTGGAAAAAAATAGCTCCTAAGTTGGGTCGTTTAACGGTTAGACGGTTGCGCAAAAGTGTTACTCGTTTAGTTTCCCTTTTTTTTTCATAAGTAGGAATCGATTCACCGTTATCACTTTCGATTCGATTATCATATTATTCAGTTTCTCACATGAAAGTGTATTGATTAACTATTTAAAGATAACACTCTTATACAGCCGTAAGATACCCAACTTCTTAAGTCATTTTTCACGATTTGCTGGTGTTTTTAATGACTTAAAGGGAACTTCCTACAACTTAAGGTTAATTTTAAAAAATTGCGATTAGCGTGTAAAAAGTAACCTATAAATCGAGTAAAATCACCCCTAAATTACAGAAAAATAAAATAAAAAATACCATTGCATTGGGTCATTTAACATGTAGGCTAGTTTACTCAAAAATTTGCACCGATAAATTCGGTAACTGTTATTTTTTGTTCAAATAATTGATTCTTTTTCGCGGTCTTTTAAAAAAAAAAATCAAAACAAAAATAAAGACCCACCAAAATTCAAAACAAACAAAAGAATGAGTTTCAAATTTTAGTCATGTAAAAATAATGTTACAATACATTAATAAAGTATGTAGAAATAGTTATTAGTTGTCTTATGGGGGCACCCATGGTTGCACCGTATTGAACAAACTAGCATTTGTGGATAAGATTATACTACCTTTATATTTTTCTCAACAACAAACCCAATATATACACGTGAATGTATCCAAGTGGAGCACACTTTGATATGCATTAAAATAATGATTTAGAAATTTTTCAATCATAATTTGAGAAAATATAATGAAAAAAAAAAAGTATACAAAAATTCAAGTTTGGGGGAAATGATAAATAGTACACCTCCACTAGCACGATCACAACCATTGGTAATATTTGATGAGCACTTATGCCGGTAAAATTGAAATATTAATATATAGGGTAAGGTTTAATAATTATAAGTGGCAGAGTTACAAAACATGTTTTAAATTTCTGGCACCGTAAGAAAAACAATGGACATAAATAAATGAGAAGATAAAGCAGAGTGATGGTTGGTTTGTAAACGGGGATGAAGCAAGGGTGATGTCCTTATTATGTGAGGACACAAAGTAGAGGCAGCGAGTTCATTTGGTTTCAGAAGTCAATAAAACGGAGATCCGATGAGTGGCAAAGCGACGGTGCTTGGGTGGAGGAGGTGACGAAGATAGTTGAAGGTGGAGGAGTAAACGTGGGAGAGTAATAAGAAGGTGGAGGGGTTTTCTTACTATAATACTTAATATTGTGAAATATGAAGTCTATTATAAATTTATTGAAATACTTTTCAATTGCTTGCTTCAAATCGACCATGTGTAACACCAACGGATAAGTGCAAGTTGCAACTTACAAACAGTTTTGCATATTGAGTTTACACGGTACATGCTAGCGACAACAATCCATGACGACTTAAATTTACAATATGATTAAATTACCAAACCCTTTTTGTGAATGGGGAAACTGATTGTTGGGAGCACTTTACCCCTTCATAGTCGACGCGGTACGAACAAGACTAGTATTGGTCCAAATGGCGAGGGTGAACTGATGATTAGACCAAAAAACTAAACCCTTCACATATACCGTGAGTAAATTAACTTATATGACAGTGAGCCTTTCATTGATTCACATGCTTTTGTTTGTTATCACAACACTTAAGTTTACTTTTATTATTATTATTATTATTATTATTATTATTATTATTATTATTATTATTATTATTATTATTGTTGACTGAAACACAACACTTAAGTTTAAGAAATCAATAGTAGTATTTTATTAATTAGGAGTTATAGTTGGTCTCTTGGTTAACAAGAAAAGGGGAAAAAAAAAAACTGTAGCTTTTAAAAAGTGTCAAACTATAAGTTGTTCTATAAAAAAAAAAAAAAAAAAAAACTATATTGTTTGGTTGGCATAAAATGCAGTGTTTAGAACTTATGTGAAGTCCTACCTCCATAAGATGCAAAAAATTACTACTTATATACCTTTCAGAGATCCATAACGGTTATGGATACAAACATCTATCACACACAAATTTCACTAATATTTGTCCTACATATTATGAGTATTAAAATATATATAAAACCTACATATTTTGAACAGTATTTATCTTTAACAGATATGGATCAAACATTACTCCTGTGCTTTATGTCGTGATGGAAAAACCTACACTTACCCTCAGGGTCATCGACCCTCAAGCCAAAAAAAAAAGAAAAAAAAAATTGAATTGAGAACTTCACAGCCCATTAATGTTATTCAATTCACAAACATCATTAAAGTAATCAAATAATACAAGTTATGGGAAATTATAGTTATCAAAAAAACAAGTTAAATATAGCGAACTTTATAATCCCGGCGAGTGCCATGGCTGGCCACAATCATCGCCGGTCACCACCATCACCACTTTTCACCACCACCACCACCACCTTGACCTAGACCCACCATCACTAGTTCACCACCGACCTAAACCATCAACTATCCCTGACCAACGTACCATATCGCCTTCCACTAGACCACCACCATCACCGGCCATCACCATGGTCGGCTTTCCATCATATCATCATTCATCACCATCGGCCACTTACCACCCAGATATCGACGACGGCCGGTGGGTATGGTGCTAGTGAAGAGAGATAGATGGGAGAGAGAGACAGAGAGTGTGTCTTGAAATGAGAGAGATTAGGAAGAAGGTAAAAGGAAAAAAGATGGGTGGGTAATCACCTAATCGGGGATGCTGTAATTGAAAGAGAAAGGGATGATAAAATATTAAATTCAAGCATTGAAGTTGTAAAAAGTTTTTTTTTATTTTTTTTTTATTTTTATATCTTCTCATATTCTCTCTCCTTTTTATTTTTATTTTTAAATGATAAAAAGAGAGGGTCAGCGACCAGGGGTAAGAGTATCACTCCCCCCAATGGGGGCATATATACCCAATTGATAGGGTAAGCTTCCCATGCCACGTCAATGTAAAAATTGAAGCAACAGAACAGAAGCCCCACAGTTGCGTGGTCTGAAGAGAGAGAGAACCAGATGGCGATAGACACAGTAGAAGCTCCTTCATCTCCATCGTCATCACCTTCACATTCGATCAGGTCTCCTTCTTTCTCACTCACAATTTGTACTCTCGCCTATCGCTTTCTTTCCATCTTCTAATGGAACTCACACAACGGACACTCTTTGCAGTCAACCCCGCCATTTCTACCTCGCCGTCGATCGTCTCAATTTCAAAATGGTCCATCTCTTTCCCTCTCTCGTAATTTCATGTTTCGAAACCCTAATTTCAATTGTCGAAAGTTTGATTTTGGAATTGGGGGGAAATCTTGACAGGAGACGTTGGTGGATTTACTGGGAGTAGTGGGACGACGATCAGGGCTTCCAGTGGCAGTGTGTTGCAGTTCGCGCGATGAACTTGATGCTGTTTGCTCCACCGTCTCTGCTCTCCCCTACATTTGTTTATCCTCCCTGGTACATTTTCAGTTTCCCTTTCAATTTTCAGTTGTCAATCGAAAAGAATGTTTACATCTTACAATCTCAATTTGTTGTTAAACCTTGTTTCTGGCTTGTGTTGTCCGATTATTATCGGAGTCTGGAGATGAGGATGACTTGGACTTTTTTTTGGGAATTAAGTGGGCAAGGATTGATAGGTGCAAGATGTACTGCAACTTAAGAGATAATTTGGTGGCTGACTATGTTAGCTAATGGTTAATTTCAATTGCGTTTGTTGTTCCTTGGTTTTGTATGAGATTTGAATACATTGACGGTTATTTTAGGGTTGCTGACTTGCTGTGGGGCTGTGGTGTTGGAAAATGAAGAAATTCTTATACTGTAGTAGAGTATAACCTAGGTACGTGACTGATGTGAGACTTCCTAGCTGTTGTCAGTCAAACACTTTTAGACACTTCCTATGAAGTTATAATTCATGGTAATTCAACTTCCTGAGAATTATGACTTCACGAGGTGGACCAAATGACCCCTAAAAAAGATGCATATTGCTTTTTCTAGTTACTAGTTAGACTTGAAATTACTTATCATTTGCCTTATCACTATTCCAGATTTTAGCAACTATTTAACATACCTTAGTACAAGGAATGAACTTTCAAACTTCTATCACGCATTCCTAATTTTCTATGCAATGCCTTATTTGACGTCACATGTGTTGGAATCTGTAAATGGAATGATTTGGTGAGATATGAAATGCCATGCTTAACTTACAATTTACATGTCAAAACCTACTTGCATATTGGTCTACGTTGCATGTTAAACTTCTTTCTATCTAAATTAGTTCTTAGTTATCTCCTTGTTGATAGGACAAACTTCCACATTAGCTCTCCCAAGTCTCAACTTTAACTTTTTATTGTGAGATGGTTTTATTAAAATGGTTCCTTCCAACATTCGTTGGTTCTACAATATGGCTAGAAGAAGAGGAGGCACCTTTACGAAATTGTAGGTCGTAGCAAACATTCCTATGTAGGCGCGCTCAACCCAACACCTACACGAGTGCTAGCCCAACGCCTATGCCATCACCCATTATCCATCTCCAAGGCCATCACCCACCGCCAAGGCCATTGCTAAGCGCCTAAGAAGTAGGAAACCAAAATAAAGGTTGATGTATGTGAAGTTAGGTCATTGGTAAAGACATTTCGAGGGCAATGGGGCCCCTTTTGCAACACCATTTAACTCTTAAGATCATCATAGGGAAAACCTCAACTAGCCCTAGGATAGTATGAACTACCCTCATAAACGGGGCATATAGGACGTCGTAAGAGGAAGGTGATTTCGCAAATATGATGTTTGGGTATTGGGGAAGACCCTCCAATGCTGCTGAGGTCTTCAAGCATCTTTGTGTGGAAAAACTCCAACAGACACTTGAGAGGGTTTAGAACTTCAAATTAACCTCATCTAAAGGCTATACCCATGAAAACGGGGCGTCCGTGAGGACTCCAGACTAAAATATTCATTTGCAAATAACATGGGACAAGGATTCTAAAAGGGACGTGAGAGACACTTTACTAGTAATTCACTTTTAAAGCTCCTATACCAAAACCGAGAATATATATGCAGTCAGGTTGTTAGGGAAGAGCTATCGGGATATTAGGGGCCTTTGGGTATGTTGAATTAAGGCTCCGTTTGGTTGGATGGAAAATCTTTTCGATGAATATTAAAGTTCAATTGAAAATGATTTTCCATGGAAAATGCAAATTCTACCAAATTTTCCATTGTTTTAGGAGGGGAAAAAAATCAGAAAATAAAAAGGGAAAACAGAAAATATTCAATTTCTCTTCCTTTCTCTCTCATCACCCTCGATCTTGAATCATCGTCATCATAATCGTGCAAATCATGAAGCAAAAACCAGTCCACCCCATCACTCTAAAATCACGAATGACAGTTTCCATATCCCCAAACTATGATCATCATCGAATTCATCACATCAATGTAAAGATGATGAATTTGAGTTAACCATCTCAACAAGAATTGTAAATCTTACAATATTAACCATCGAATCATGAAATTGAAGTAACCCAATTGGGCATAAACTATAGATCTGAAAAAGGAAGCATAAGCTACTCGCCATTTTTGTCGGTGAGTGACAAGAGCTTCAATTCCCTCGACCTCAAACATCGATATGTGAAGGAATTCCGATGAGGATCCGCCGATCTCACTTCTCCAGTGGCCGATCTGCCATATTTTCCGGCAAATACGATAAGAAAATTCGAGGGGAGGCTATGGCGACCAAATATGAGGAGAGAGAAAGAGGTGAGAGTGTGAGAGAGCTAATAGGGACGACTTGGCTTGACTAACAATGGGATTCATGCGCGAATTTAGAGTGTGGTGCACATTTGGAAAATCGTCTTTCGCCGGATTCAAAAGGAAAACGATTTCCTTCAATCGGAGTAAAATCATTTTCTGGGGAAATTCGTTTTTCTTTGATTCAATAAACCAAACAAGGAAAATCAGAGGAAAAAGATTTCTCCCTTACCAAATAGAGCCTAAATTAGTAAATGGAAGCATACAAAGGTTGTAGTAATTACGTAATGTTCCACAAAGAATGAAATATAAAATTGTGTCACCCACATGCCACAAGATAACTATATACTATTATAAGATAACTAGAT
>BSSO01003339.1:0-16748 GCA_030267885.1 Mesembryanthemum crystallinum | reverse complement strand
ACAAAAGTTCAAAACGTAGGACAAAGCCCCAAAATACCCCTAACTCAAAAAAATATAACACTTTCTCTCTCTCCTCCTTACATACACAACATCACACAAACTGATTTTCTCTCTTTCTCTCTCGTCACACATTCACTCTCCCAAACACTCTCTCTCAATCACTCCATCTTCTCCTCAAATTTGTGGAAGCAAAGTAAATCTTCAATTCGCAAAGCACACTCCATACTCTAGGTAATTCGTTAATTTCTTTGAATTTGTTATTTTTTGCATGATTTGTTGTTGTTTTGCATTAGATTCGTTGTTTGAATGTTGTTAAAATTCGAAAAAAATAAATTGAAAATTGAGCGGATCTGCCGTAGAAACGGCTGATTGGGGGTCGAAATAGCCCTAACCACACGAGACTCATGGTTGGGGTGAAGGCCAGCCGTAAATCACTGCTGGTTGGCCTTCGTTCCAGCCGCGGACGTTCCACGACTGGGTAAATCCATCCATATTACGTCTGCGGCTAGAGGGTAGGCTAACCTTCTCCCCAGCCGTGAGCAAGTCTCGTACGGTTGGGGCTGTTTAATTTTTTTTGTTTTGTTTCTTTTTTCCCCAGATTGTGGACGAATATTTATGTGGATATTTTTGTAAGTAAATTTTTGTGATATTTATGAAGAAATCGATCATGAATTTAATATTTTATGAAAAAGTTCTATTAATTATCATGACTATATTTCGCATTATTTGGAAAAAATAATATTTTTACTTATTTATTATTTGGTAAAAAGCAAATATTATTAGTTTAGAATATTATTAGTTGCATATATTATTATTGTTATTATTAACTTAATTATTATTATATTTTGCATTATTTGCAAAAAATTAAAATTAGTACTTGTTTATTATTTGGTAAAAAGCAAATATTATTAGTGTAGAATATTATTAGTTTGCAATTATTATTATTATTATTATTATTATTATTATTATTATTATTATTGTTATTGTTGTTATTAACTTAATTATTATTATTATTTTTAGTAATATTATTTCGATAAATATTATTGTTGTTATTATTTGTGTGTTAATTTTTTTTTTATTGTAACAGAATGGCGGATGATGAAAGACATCGAAGTAAACGACACAGTCAGAGGCCTATAATGCATGAGGAGGCTCAACCCAGCAAAAAGGATAAGGAGATTGATCGCCTTATGAATAGAGCTATTATGGCTTTTGCTAGAAGGTTTGGGGTAGCACAATTGGCCTGGGTCTTGGCCATTCTCGGGGAGGCGAGTCGTCGACTATTGTTGATCCATCATTTGCACCGTGGTATAGTAATCGTGTTCCCGAGCCGGACTTGCTGGTCGGAGATGGTATGATTATAGCCCTAGTTGGTCGCATGTTACACCTGTTCATAACCAGCAGGAGGATCTGGAGAGAGAGCATGATTTACCGCCTTATCCCAATATGGTAGATCAGGATAGGGAGGATCAGCAGAGATAAAGTCAGATACAGCGACAAAGTCAGCAGCAGGAGACAGTGGTTGAGGAGCCACGGGTGTTAACATCCGGGATACCTAGCTGTCCGAGTGACCCTGAGTTGCTCATGAGTTTTGGAGGACACGCCGCTGCCGCTATTTTCATGGGTGAAGATGATCGGGGATTGTCGGTTTGCCATAACCGTGCTGATCGTTTCCACCGGTGGACCGCCATGACTCCTGAGTCTATGGCTTTTGTGAGAGCTAGTGGGCTTTCACATTTGAGGGAGTGCATGTTCAGTCATCTAAACATCCTTTGATATGTGCTTTTATTGAGAGATGGCAGCCAGACACCAATAGTTTGCACATGTCATTTGGGGAGATGACGATTACTCTTTATGACGTGTATTTCCTTCTCCATATTCCCGTGACGGAGAACGCCATCGTTGGAAGTCAAGAGTGGGGTGTTATGGCACAGCTTTATACGGCTATGATTACTACACTTGACGTATCCGTGGCAAAAATGAAGGATGACTGGAAGTCGGGTGGTCCAACTTTTCATTTAGTTCATGGGTCCCTGCGAGGGAAGAATGCGTCATTGGATGACGTCACGAGGGGGTACTTATTGTACTTGTTAGGTGCAACATGATTCATCGATAAGAACCAGCACCGAGTACCAGGTCACGTCTTACCCTTCTAACTTGAGCTTGATGACGTGGCTAACTATGCTTTGGGTACGTCCACTCTAGCATATCTGTATCGGCATTTGAGGGTAGCATCGAGGGCGGATACTAGCCAGTTGTAGACAGCCCACTCGGTGTCTCTTAAGTCCTCGCCCCGCTTGATGACGATAACAATAGTCGACTTGGAAATGATGAACAGCAAAGGCAAGATCTCAACCTTGGCACCTCTCTCACAAATTTTCCTCTCATCTTATAGCCCTTGCTCTAAACATTCCAAAACTTCAAAACGGATCCCCAATCGGAGTCTCTGATCAAAAGTTATGAGCATCGGAAGGTTTTGGCACAAAACCTAGACATGGAGCGGCAAACGGATCAAATATCTGCCTAAAAACCCGTAAAAAGAGCAAATGGACCAAGATCCATAGGTACATACCAGATTGGGAAAAATACGTATGCTTTGAATTTCAGTTCTCGGGCAATCAGAGACGTGCCGTACCGTTGACCACGCTCCCTGGTTGAGCGCAGCCAGGGCCGCCAAACCGGCCTCACCACCGTCAAACCGGCGCTAGGGCCGCCAAACCGACGGGAGCCCCTCGGGCCGATGCGAGTTTTGGCATGGAACAACTATTAGGCCTTGCTTAATTGCAAAGTATTAATCCCCTATAAATACGTCATCTTTCCTTCATTCCGAAGGATGGACAATTGAGAGCTCAAATTAGGGGAGTAAGATTGGGAGTTGAGAGCTCAACCTCAAAGTAAAGGGGAAATTTGAAACAATTAGAGAACTCTTTTGCACTAATCCAAAGTGCTTAGAGTGATCTTTTTGAGGAGAATGCACACCCAACTCATCTCTACCTTCATCCACCTTCAACCATATTCATCCAACACTCACCCAAACACCAATCCAAGGACCACAAATTACACCAATCACCACAAACACTCACCCAAGCAGAACATATTACATCCAAGCACCACAAAAGGCCACCTTTCCAAACACCACAAATCAAACCTGAGCACCAACAGATCAAACACAACTTAAGCACCCATTTACATCCTCCAAGGATCGAGATCTTTCCAAGATCATATTCAAGCAAAAGGTGTTCTAATCCAAGGAGCTATCCCGAGGGCACTCTACTTTGGTGGCAATCTCTTTTCCTATTTATTCTCCATTTTGACATATTTTTGTTCTTGTCATGATTAGCTCTTAGATGACATATATTATGTGATTTGTTGGCTCAAATTACAAGTCTTGAGATTTAAATGAACTTAACACGAATTGAATCTCATGTTCACTTGGCTAAACATCACTAAATAAATCGTGCTCATCTAATCTATCATTTTGAAAAGCGTGTAACTTGTAACGTCTTAAATGAAATAAATACACTAAACACTTTCGGTTTACCCATTGGTTTCATTCATGAATATGGGCCCCAAATGGGCTCGATTCATCCAATTGAATTCATTCACGAGTTTCAAAGTGACCACCTTTACTTGTGTGCATAAATTACCTAGACATATACTAGAAATCTGGCTAAAATGTTGAACATCATGTGAATACAATGACAAAGCACATTTGATCCATTTGAATAGATTTCACATCCCCGAACTCAAGTCTCTTTTGGGCAACATGAAGTCACGCCCTATAACGGGAGTAGGGTGCATTTGGCTTGATCATGGTATCTTTCTAAATATCCGTGTTTGATACCTTCGCGGTTTCCATATTCCTAAGATATGGTGGTGACTTCTTTACATCGCAAAAAAAAAATCGAATAAAACATGATAAAAATAGTCACGACAACCCCATAAAAACAATCGCAAGAGAGCAGAAATGCAGGGACGCTCCCTTCCCCCCGGGGGAGGACGGATGGTCCCGGGTCCTACAGATTGGTGAACTGGGACTTGTGTAAGAGGATGTGACTTTGAAATCAAAATATTTGTCATTATATTCACATGATTATCTTGCCCGTTGCATTGTATACATACATTTTGCATGTGTCTCGCGTGATGTCCTCACGGCTATTACCAAAATTTCACCCCCGGGTTTGTATCATGCGCCTTTAAACAATAAGCATCCATACGATGTTAGGGGGCAGCGCGCGTATGTACATTCCCAACCCATGATACCTTCCTTACCGTCCATGATGGCAGGATAACGATACCCATTGCCGCCACGCACACACACGTGAGTGGTTTGGAGAATCGACGCGTGGGAAAACCTTTCACCCCCGAGCCAAAACCAATCTAGTCGAACTAGAACCTATGCCTAGGCGTAACTAAAGTATCATGGTCCACACGCATGTTTGGATTTACTTTTGCAAATTGACATGCTTGAGTGCTCTATATGCTATATGCTAGTTCATTAGGGGCGGATCCTTAACTCATTAAGATCGAGTCTAGCATCTTCGCTTTCTTTTTAGGAGGTTGAGTCTATAAATCACCCATAGGACACTCGTATTCTCACAAAGGAGATCATGTTTTTTTTTTTTTTTTTTAAGAAAAACAAATCCTTTCAATGCCAAGTAACGTATTTTAGTCGATTTAAAATTCCGAAAAAAAATAAAAAAAAACGCAAAAACAACAAAAAAGAGTCTTACTGATCATGCAAGTCAAGAGTCTTTATTTATCATTTCACAGAACAAAAACACAAAAATAGCCAAGTCAAGAGTCTTTTTACTCCTTCTACGAGTCTAGAGTCTTTTCATTTCCATGCAAGTCAAGAGTCCTTTCATTACAAATTGTAAGTCAAGAGTCTTATTTCTTTCTCGCAAAAAACAAAAACAAAAATAGAATACAAGATTAACTTAAATACTCATGTTACATGCCTACACAAATCTCCTTACACGACCACTTTGTTGAGGGGCAATTTTAGACTCTCTTCCCACCTTTCTTTAAACAAACAAAAAACACAATCAAAAATTGCATCTCATCTTAGAAGCTCCATGCTAGGACATTTAGGACTTTACACAATTGCATCTCACACATCATCTCACACATACCATTCTAGAGTCATTAGGTATACCTAGGACCTCTTAGAGTCTACATGTTGCGTTCATCATCTGTCTTAGGCATCTTAGCTCATCACATCATATAATTGCATGTCTTGTACATAAACACCCTCATTACATACATTCTACCACATTATCATCACATAGATATATTCTAGCAAAGTCATAGGCCACAAGTGTCCTCATCACATTCTTACAATGGCATACACTCACCCTCCGAGGGGCTCTAAGAGTTAGCATGACATTTTTTCTCATCAACATCATTTGTTTGCCTTTGTGTCCTTCCTAAGTTGAGAGCTCACGAGGACAAGCGGTACCATGTCCACCAACGCAATGCTCGATCAAATCATCGAACAACTCCAAGACTTGGCTCCGCCTCAATGTATTAGAGGCAAAACGCGACCAAGAGCGATACACCCCACCTCCCGAAAGTGAAGAGGTCAAAACCTTCAAGGCTAAGCTAGCCCACATTGAAAAAGTCATGAGCAAGGCCCAAATTTTCGGTGACTTCCTAGTCAACACCGAAGGAGTGACCCCCGATATCAAGGGTATACTCCCGAAAAGGTTCTCCATACAAGAGGTACCTATCCTCAAAGGCACCGATGACCCTCAAGATCATCTAAGGGCATTCACCACGGCTTTAAGCTTAAGAGGCATCGACAAATTCCTCTATGTGCACATCTTTCCCCAAACTTTGGACACAAGATCCAAAAGTGGGAAGACCTCACTACATTGTTCATCTCTCGCTACTATGACAACGTCATCCCTCCGGTGACCCTAAGAGAGTTTGAAATCACAAGACAAGAAGACAATGAAACTTTCCCCAACTTTGTCAAAAGATGGAGGACTAAGGTAGCCGAGATGATCGACCGTCCATTCGAAAAAGAGCAAGTAAAGCTACTCATCAAAAATCTCCAACCGAGATACTACGAGTCTTTGAAGTACCAAGCCATAAGCAGCTACTCACAACTCAATGACGTAGGCATGCTCATCGAAGACGACTACTTGACCCAAGAGCACCCGACCATCACATATGACTTCTTCACCCAAGAAGATGAGGGTCATGAATCTCACGGTAGCTCAGATGATGGAAGTCCTCCTCCTTCCCCTTCGGTGAACTACATCACAACAAGCAACTCTTCAAAGAGCTTATCAGAGAAGGCCTCGTCATGGCAATTGGCCTCCGGACTGATCAAGAGAGGGAAGAATTAGAAACCCGAGGCATATTGCGGCTACCATCAAGGGAACGACCACTACACTGAAGAATGCATGCACCTAAGACCCAAGATCCAAGACTCGTTTGATGATGGCATCATCTTCCCTCTATGAACCCCGAGTTTAGAGTGTTTGAGTCTAGTCCATGTTAGAGAGTACTCTCACTTTCTTTCTTTTGTCGAGTCCAAGTCATTTTCTTTCATGCATTGTAAGCTTTCCTTTACATCAATGAGCCTTTTCCTTACATCTTCGTGATTTTGAGCCCAATGATAAATACGAGGTGCAAAGCATAATCACACATTAGAAAGGACCTTAAAAGACTAATTGAGAAGGACCAAAACAAAAGGCAAAACAAAAGGCAAGCGACACACACCTTTAAGATCATACCGACGACATGAGGCATTCATCTTGGTACCCTACATTACACCTCTCTCACCCACAATACCAAACACCATTTTCAACCCATTTGAGCCTAAACACATGGCCTTTCATTTCTCAAACCACATCCATCCTTTATCTTGGGACTAAGCGGTGTGCAACGGTGTCACTTTTCATGAAAGCGGTTGGACATCCAAAAGCAAAAGGCAAAAAACCAAGAAAAGAGTGCAAATACAAAAGAGGCAAAAACTCAAAGCAAAACAAAACAAAAAAGAAGAAGTCCATTTTCTTGAAACAGGGAGTGGTATCCATCACACTGGGGGCTTTATCACGGGAATTTTGAGCCTTAATATATCTTCCTTTGGCAAACCCGCACCTTAGCCTAACATTGGCCCTCCTAGAGGTATGATCAACAGGTGTGTTCACCATACAAAAAGAACAACCTGGTAGGTCGAAAACCCACAGGGGAGACCTAGGCAAAAGTTAGGGCATAAAGTGTCGGCTAAGCCCATTCACTCCAAATGGCTTAGGTAAAATTGGCAAGCCTGCTGGACGATCACACAAGACAATGATCCAGGCCAAATTTAGGGCACAAACAAACACGTGCCCATGAACTACGTCGGCATGGTTCCACATTGGATGTGTTGGTAACCTCCATGAGGCCCGACTGTAATAATCACTCAATTACACAAGTCTTCTAAAGGTCCTACATGATCACCACTGAAGGCAACTCAGAATATTAAGGGCTTGACATCTCCGTGATTACCCCTTCGTGTAGCTTAGGACTTGGATTCGAACTGGCAAACCCTACATGGTTTCCCACAAAACACCTATTGTTTTCTTTTACTAGCACTTAGCCAAATTCCTTTTACAACACCACACTTCTACCCACGACTCTCTACCTCGGATCATACTTAGCACTCAATTCTCGGGCTCCCGTAGCCATCATCCCTCGAGTCACTAAGCATTTTTTGGCATCTACCAAGTGCATCCTCCGAGATTCCAATTCAAATTGGGGGCTTTCATCCCATTTATCATGATTCATCAACCTTGACTGACCTCGAGTCCTATTGTGCAAAGTCACCCACCTCGGGACAATATCAATCTTCTCTACCCCACTCCAAAGTGAGGGCTTTCGCCTTTAAAAGATAGCATCCCTAGATCAATGGTTCCTTTGAAGCACCCTCCGCCTTCGTACGTACAACGAGGTATTTCAAAAATTCATTCCAAACCGGGGGCTCCTCATTCCCCTCAACCATGAATTAATGTAATCCTTCGAATCAAGGACACCACAAGCATTGGTTACCCCGCTCCAAAGTGGGGGCTCCTTCTTCGCCTCCATGGCACCATCACTGCTCATGACAATCTTGGCTTTTGAGGGACATTTGGCATGAAATTTCTTCAAAAAGCAAAAGTCACCTATCACTTGGAGTTCGTCTCCCCAACATTACATATCTTATGTCACCCCATGCTTTGAAGTCCGTCTTCCCAAACATTGCATCCTTCTTGCATCATCACCTCATGGTCAAGTCGCTTGAAGCTTGTGCATGGTCATTAGCATAACATTTTAAAACCCTTCATCGTCGTCAAGGCCTATACACATCGTATGCCTCACATCCTGCATAAGTCAACGTCTCATTTAGCATCACACATCTTTACTCGGGTTCGTCCCATATTGCACAAACACTTTCACGGGTCCACCCCATATCACATGAGCACTTCATGGGTCCGTCCCACGTCACATGAACACTTCACGGGTCCGCCCATATCACATAATCACTTCACGGGTCTGCCCCGTATCACATGAGCACTTCACGGGTTCGCCCCATATGACATAAACATTTTCTCGGGTCCGTCCTACATCACATGTACACTTTCACCGGGTCCGTCCCATATTGCACCGCACATTCACAAGGTTCGTCCTTGCTATTTATCATGTTGTATTCACAAGGTCCGTCCTTATTATCTTCTTATGGCATATTCGCAAGGTCCGTCCTTAATATCATGGCACATTCACAAGGTCCGTCCTTAACGTCATCTCATGTTACAAGATTCGTTCTTGTCATATGTCATGTGTTTCACTACATGCTCTGTGCATATTCTTTTCATACACCGCACACATCATCTACACTCCATGCATGATACTCTTCGTGTGCCTCGGAAGCTCTTCATCAAGCAAGGACAATCGAAGAATAGAGCACTCCACCCTATCAAAGAAAACGCCTCCAAAATAAAGAGCATCCTACTCTTAAGGCAAGAGCATGAGCATGAGCAAACTCCGAGTTTAGAACATCCCCGTTAAGCTTAATTTTATAAATCTTTTCGGTTCCCTCGCGGAGTGTTTAACCCGACTTCGATCGGTACTTTCAAAACAAAGTTTTCAAATGAAATCTCCTTAAACTCGACTCGTCTCGGTACTTACACAATAGGGTTTTTGACAAATCTTTTTCACTTCCCCTGCGGAGTCAAAAAACCCGACTTGGCCCGGTATCCACAAAACCGTTTTTCTAACAAAACTTTTCAGCAGTATGAGGGAGTAGTAGTGACACGCCTGCAAGTGCACGGGTATATCGTCGTAGTAAAAATATCATCTCCACAGGGAATTAGTACTCCAATTACCAATCTTGCCTCAATTTTACACAAGCTAGAACTAATGAGTTGGTTTGATTGTAAATGATTAACAAACTAAATTAACTAGAATAGCAATGAATGTTAAGTGGATAAAAGTAATGGGAATGGGGATTAGAGCCGGGTTTCACCCATTCATGACATTCCAATGCAATAGATGATAAATAGGATATGCAATCAAAATGGGCTAATGTAAAGAGCGAGGCACCAAATCAAAAGTAACCAAGGGCCTCTATCAACGTCACCTAGGAAGTGTCTAATGTCTCCTAATAGCCTATTTTCATGGTATTAGGATCAATCAAACCCTTTAAGTATGATTTGGTATAAACTCCCAATTAGACCCAACCTACTTTCGTAGTTAAGTCACCTTGTTTGAGCTAAGGAACCCCAACTGTTAACCCTCACCTCTCGGATTTTAGGCTAATAGCATAATACACTACCTAAGTTCTCACTTAGGCATTTCATCAAACACATGGGGCACATAAAGTCAAATAAGTATCAAGCTCAAACAATCACAAATGAATCACAACATCTAAGCATCAAAACATCATAAATGGGCTAATCCAAACTCTAATGAGAGAAATTAGCCACTACTCATCATAAAAATATCAATAACTATCATTACCCAAAATGAGTTCAACATGGAATAACAATAAAGATGTATACTTTAAAATTGAGAGATAGAGGGAGTAGAGATTTTTACAACCAAGTATTATCAACTATCTTCTCTAATCTAGATAAGATTGATCTAAATCATAAGAAAGCATCAAATGTAGTGTTTTTGAAAGAGAGAATTCTAAGCCCTAGAAAATGGGGCTCTAAGAGCCCCCCAAAATGTCCTAAAAGTGGGCTTATATAGCCGCAATAACGCCCAGTATACACGGTCCGTATGGGGGTACACTGGCAGTGTATTGGACCGTGTAAAACCCACTGGCCAAGTTTGAGCTCGCTGGAATAGCAAGATACACGGTCCAGGGGGTGTAAACACAGACCGTGTATTGGACCGTGTACTGGACCATGTATGAAGAGGACAGTTTGCTTCCAGCTCTGTTTACACCATCTTTCACTTGGAATTTGGAAAAACGTAAAACATGAATGTTGTAGCCCTGCTTCTTATCTTTCCGTAGCCTTTTGAACCGCCTAATTTGAAGTTCTAACGAAAAAGTTATGGCTTAAATACCAAACAGGTGTCAAAACTGCGAAGCGAACTCATTTCTCCAAATCATGCATGGAGTTTTCCACCTTTAAATTCATCAAAATCCATTGTGTTCCTTTTCTTATCATAACCTTGGTTCCTTCCTCTTGTAAACACGCTCGATTCCTGTGCCATTTGAGTCTGAAATCACCACATACGCACACAACACACCGGAAACGTAAGAGGTACAAGAACAAGTAAAATTAAGCAAATAAGCTAGTGAACACATGATAAATCAACCATGGTGGGGTGCAAATCATGACAATAAATGCAACAAATATCCGTTTATCAGGTAGCACATCTGTTCCTTCATTCAACAAGTGACAACTCACTTTAATACCAAGCAGGTTTTTACAACCTTTTTAGCAGTTTGAGAGAATGGTGGTCCACCCACTTCTTTCATTCAACAAGTGAAACTCTTTAAGCAGTTTGAGAGTGCGGTGGTCCATCCATCTCTTCCATTCAACAAATTGATTTCTCACTTAAAACCCGATTTAACTCGGTATTTGTAAGATCAAAATTCATTTACTCCCCAGTGAAGTGCCCTACATAGCTCAACATTCATAAAGCATTTAACCCCTCCCTAGTGAAGCATCACCGACATAGTTTTAAAACACACCAAACCCAATTGTAGTCGGTATTCGCAAAACAGGTTTTCAAGAAACCTTTTTGTCAGTATGAGAAAGCGAAATCCAATTTGTTCCTCTCATTCAACAGGTGGATCTTCACCTTAACACACATTAAACCCAATTTTACTCGGTATTTACAAAGCAGGTTTCAACAAACCTTTTCAGCAGTATGGGATAACAAAATTCAATTCGTTCCTCTTATTCAACAGGTGGCTATCCACCTTAACACACATGTCCCTCCCCAGGAATAGTCCAGACTTGCCATCCTAGGCAGGTCTCCGACTACTTTGACTTTCGCTTTTCCCCAGAGCTCAATCAAAGTAGGGGCTTCTATAGAGACCCCACTCGGTGTCTCTTAAGTCATCGCCCCGCCTGATGACGATAACAATAGTCGACTTGGAAATGATGAACACCGAAGGCAAGATCTCAACCTTGTGACCTCTCTCACAAATTTTCCTCTCATCTTGTATCCCTTGCTCTAAGATTTCCAGAACATCAAACGGATCCTAATCGGAGTCCCGGATGAAAAGTTATGAGCATCGGAAGTTTTCGGCACAAAACCGAGACATGGAGCGACAAACGGATGAAATATCCGCCTAAAAACCCGCAAAAAGAGCAAATGGACCCAGATCCATGGGTACATAACAGATTAGAAAAAATCAGTATGCTTTGACTTTCAGTTCTCGGCCAATCAGAGACGCGCTATACCGTTGACCACACTCCCCGGTTGAGCTGGACTAAGGCAACCAAACCGGCTTCACCACCGCCAAAATGGTGCTAGGGCTGCCAAACCGGCGGGAGCCGCCCTGGGCCGATGTGCGAGTTTTGGACTAGAACAGCTGTTCGGCCTTGCTTAATTGCGAAGTATTAATCGCCTATAAATACATCCTCTTCCCTTCATTCACAAGGGTGGACAATTGAGAGCTCAAATTAGGGGAGCAAGATTGGGAGTTGAGAGCTCAATCTCCAAGCAAAGGGGAAATTTGAAACAATTAGAGAACTCTTTTTCACTAATCCTAAGTTCTTAGAGTGATCTTTTTGAGAAGAATTCACACCCAACTCATCTCTACCTTCATCCACCTTCAACCATATTCATCCAACACTCACCCAAACACAAATCCAAGCACCACAAACACTTACACAAGCACCACAAATTACAAGTCTTGAGATTTAAATGAATTTAAGACGTATTGAATCTCATGTTCACTTGGCTAAACATCACTAAATAAATCGTGCTCATCTAATTTATCATTTTGCAAAGCATGAAACTTGTAAAACGTCTTAAATGAAATCAATGCAGCAAACACTTGCGCTTTACCCATTGGTTTCATTCATGAATATGGGCTCTAAATGGGTTTGATTCATCCAACCTGGGCTATAAATGAATTAATTAATTCATTCTTAAAATTTGCAAACATTATTGCTAATTTTACAATTGATATAGGTTTGATTTTTACGAGTTGGCCCTACTCCATACCAATATGTCCCAAGTACTTTGTATAGCGGCATTATTCATTATCGTACCTATACAGAGCAGTATCATCCCGTGTGTGTCCTACGTCAATTTGCGTGTGTTCAAAGCATACCTAGGAATTTGAGGATATCGCAAAAGGTGCATGGGCGCCGATATCCTTTGAAGTACATATGCCTCCACCGAGGCGGGACATCGACATGGGATGAATGGGAGAGGATCATTGTATTAGTTTGGAGATGAGAGTGAGATCTAGGTTACCATCCGAGATGGCTCGGATTATATGCCATGGTTTTTGCAGAGAACACATCCACATGTGTCAGTCGATCAGATGGATATGTCTCCAGTACCTCGTCTCGTTTCTTCGCTACAGATACATAGCGATGTGGTAATTTGGATTGAATTTTGAATTGAAGTTAAATTTTCTCATTTATATTTGTTGTGATGGACTATATTCCATTGTAGCTTACAGAGTCATTTGGTGGTCTACTTCGAGATTTTTACATTGATGACTCAGCCGGTAGTGGTTACATGGAGGATTTAATAAGTCGATTAGCACTCAGGATGTATCGCCCTTGATTTTTGAATTTTCCCTTATACGGACATGATTTAACTTTAGAACTTGTTAAAACTTTGGATTATGTTTCATTAGCTTTACTACTTACATTGGCAGTGTTACCTTGGATTATGTTTGCTTAGTTATGTTTAAGTTTGGTTTCAAATTGTATGTTTTCCTTTGAATTAGTCTCGATAAATAACCGTAATTTTCAACTTTAATAATCGATGCCACTGGAAAAAAAAAATTATAGTTGAGGGAATTGTAGAAAGCCTGCTGCCAGATTGGGGGCCAACTGGCCCAGATCACCGGCCAGCCCAACATCCAGCCGCAGAATTGCAGCGGTTGGCTGGCATCCCGACGTTGAGCTTCAACGGTTGGGCCTAAGCTTGACCGTTGAAACTCAGCGGCTGGCTTGCCACCTAACCGCTGGTCGTCAACGGCTGGGTGGTGCCTTGGCCGGTGATGTTCGACGGTTTATGTTTCAGGAATTTTTTTTTTATTTCTTTTAACAATGGTTTTTTTCAAAAAATAATTTCACGAAACAATATTTAATAATTTTAGGAAAAAAATACGAAACAACATATGCATATCAAATTCGAAGTTAATACCACACGACCAATATTTAGTTTCAATTATCAACAACAATGATATCGAGACAAGTCACTGCTACCCTTGCGACTGTGCTCAAAGTATGATATGCATCAAAAGCTCGCTTAAAGTTACGCATCCGTACATCAAAGAGTTGCGTCCAAGTTTGGATGCTCACATCAGCATGAGTTCCCCACAAAGGGTATACTGAAGGAAATAGAGCATCATCTGAAAGGTGAAACGCCATCCAATGAGATTTCCGCATCACATTGTTAGCACCCAATTTTTTAATGCCCAATGATGAAAACCTACAGTAAATGGACGAAAGATGGAACGTCGGTGCATAAGGAATGTAGCCTAATAACTTTTGTTTAGCCTTTAACCTATCGTAAGCCTACCCAAACATACCAATATTGGACTCGTTGGGAAGTACAAGTCGCAACCTTTTCCAATGACACCTGATTTTCTTTGAACCGATTCTCGGATCAAAAGTTATGGCCAAAACAGGATTTCCTTTACAAAAACCAGACAAAAAACCAAAAAAAAAGGAAAAAAAGAAAATGATGTTGTAATGATGTCATCACCTAAACCCCTAAGCCCATTTCACGTAAACCCCACCAAACCCTTGCTGGCGTGTGATCCATCCACCGCAAAAGAAAACAACAAAATAAAAAAAATAAAATCTCATCGTTTGATCCAACGGTCATGATCTGGATCCGTAACCTTCCAACCAAACCCTAAACCCTATCCTTCACCTATAAATACCCATTTTCCTCATTATTTGCAACATACAATCTGGGCATCCCAAACTCAGGTCTCCACAAGTGAGACTTGTTCGGGAAAACCTAAACATTTAGTCCTGTTTTGAAGCTGCCGCAAGCATCGGGGTTCTGTTCGTAGGCCAAGTGATTCAGGTGTACCTGAGGGCACCCTAGTCTATTTTCTCCTCTTTGGGTTTGTTTTTATTATGTTTTTTTTTTTGTTTATATTAGGATTTTTTTTACAGGGAACCCCCTTATATAATACACTTTATGTACAAAACCCCCTTATATAATTTTTTTGGTAGGAACCCCCTTATAAGTTACTTTGGCCATGACCAACCCCATTGTTCAATTTTCCGGCCAATTGATGGGATTTTAGGACCGATTTGCCCTTGCGAAAATTTTCCAAATGGGTTTTCTTTATTTACCCTTTAGATCTCATTTGATTCATACTTGGCATATTTGTTGAAATTCATATGCTAAATTTCTCAAAGGGTGAAGAAAAAACTCATTTGGAAAATTTTCATAAGGGCAAATCGGTCCGAAAATCCCATAAAGTGGTCAGAAAATTGAACAGGGGGGTTGGTCATGGCCAAAGTAACTGATAAGGGGGTTCCCCACAAAAAAAAATAAAATTATAGAAGGGGGTTTTGTACATAAAGTGTATTATATAAGGGGGTTCCCCGCAAAAAACTCTTTATATTAGTTAGTCATTTTTAGGTTATTTATTTGTTTGTTTAATTATGTTTTTATTTTATTAGTTTGTTTGTTTACTTTTAGTTTAATTGTTTTACATCCTTTCATTAATTAATATTGTTGAGAGTGATTAGTAGAAACCGTATTCCCATACGGGCGGCTTATGGTGCACTCCATCCAATGCCGTAACCTCGTCCCCAAACCTTGACTTTGGTTACGACCAAATTTGAAGTTAGGAGTCTCCACACCAGAGACTGCGTGGGACAATTGGGAAACAGAATCTTCTAAAATCCTAAGTGGTGACCTCTAAATGTTCCTTCATTAAATGACCCTTCGGTTTGTCCCATTCGATAACGTCTCTTTGGAGTGCCCCTTTCGGTGATTGGAGGCTCCCTTAGAAGTGTCTTCATTAAAATGCCAATTTGATTTTTCATGAAATTTTTTACGTTTTTACTAAAACTTATTGGCGACTTCTTTTTAAAAACCAAGTAAGTTTGTCCCGTGGGAGACCATACACTATACCCCCTATAGGTCGTGGTCTCTACACACGTGTGCCATGTGACAAGGCCAGTAGGTGCAGTCCTCCCGCTATGACTTTCTAAAGGGAAAAAAACTGTACGATGTAGAAACTCCGAAAGTGGTGACAATGACTTGATACCGTGTGGCAACAACGAACCCCAGATCATTAACGAACCAACAACGTTCAGGAGCCATCTCCTGATAGAACTGAAAAGACTGATATGCTTTGTTGCAGTACTGCAATCCACCGAAGCAAGACTCGTACATTGCCCTGTTGTTCTCCATCTCCTCTAACAAATCAAATCTCACTTGTAGCCAACGTGCTTCTATGCCGAACACAGAGTGAGAAACGATTCTAAAACCGCAGTTACCATCCAGCCTGACATCTTTATATGACTCTATATATGATTGCATGAATGGTGGAATCTCATGGAGGAAAGGGAACTCATTACATCTGACACCAGATCTAGAAGTCGTAGTACCTCGACCACTAGAGCCTCGACCTCGGGAGCCTTGACTCGGATATGTGGTTGGCGTCCTCGGAGGAAGGTCGGAGTACATCCCCTTAGTATGTTCCCAACCAGATGAGTCCCATCTAGTAGAGGACCTACTCTTTGGTTGCCCCATACGTCTCGATGCTTCGGATCCAAATTCACTTCATTTTGCAGGGGATATAATCTAGTCTTAATGATCCGTTCCAACTATTGGGCTTCACTACCCTGCTCGTAGATTCTCATGTTCTCATCCATCAACTCAGCAGCCTAAGACCTGTGCACCTGTTGATTTTTAAAAAATAAAGAAGCCATTTGAGACTTACATAACAATTTTGCCAAGAACATTCCAAACTGTTTCTTATTTTCCTAATAAAGTAGAGGACGTATGATAAGTTCATAAAAGAACACATTTTAGTACCCTAATACTTATATTTTGGTTGTTTCTTATAGTGTTACTTTTGTCTTTTGGGA
>BSSO01003338.1:0-16752 GCA_030267885.1 Mesembryanthemum crystallinum | reverse complement strand
TAATAATTCAGTTCAGTTCAGTTCAGTTGTAATCAATTCAGATCAGTTCAGTTCAGTTCCGTTCAGTTCAGTTCAGTTCCAATCAGTTCAGTTCAGTTCAGTTTTTTCCAGGTGACGAGAACATAGCCTAAATATGCTTATGAAGGCAGAATTCGGTTAAATGCTTATTGATGAATACAGAATTCTGTTAATATTACAATGGAAAAATTTCACTCCGTGACCTAAGGTATAACGATATTTCACTTAGGTGACTCAATGTTTGAATAATATCTATAGTTTTTTGCAAGTAACCCCCTTATATAATACACTTTTTGTAAAAAAACCCTCTTATATAATTTTTTTTTTGTGGGGAACCCCCTTACAAGTTACTTTGGCCATGACCAACCCCCCTTGTTCAATTTTCCGGCCAATTTATGGGATTTTTGGACCGATTTGCCCTTGCGAAAATTTTCCAAATGGGGTTTTTTCTTTACCCTTTAGATCTCATTTGATTCATAGTTGACATTTTTGTTGAAATTCATATGCTAAATTTTCTAAAGGGTGAAGAAAATACCCATTTGGAAAAAAATTCGCAAGGGCAAATCGGTCCAAAAATCCCATAAATTGGTCGGAAAATTGAACAAGGGGGGATGGCCATGGCCAAAGTAACTTATAAGGGGGTTCCCACAAAAAAAATATATAAGGGGGTTTTTTACAAAATGTGTATTATATAAGGGGGTTCCTTGCAAAAAATCATAATATCTAAGAGGTGACTTCCTTTTGAAAAAACATGAAACATTCTTTTCCGATCATCGGAGATGTTAAAAGACCTGAATACCCTACTATTATATGTATTTGGCGGAATTTGAAGACCAATTATTACCCAAAAAAAAAAAGGAAAATCTTTCAAATATATAAAAAGAAAACATCTTCCCCCTCACGAAATTAGATCTGAAGGAAAACCAAATAATAAGGGTAAATTTTATCATTTGCATATTTAAAAATTATTTTAAAATGCTTTTATATGAAAAAAGGGTATTTTAGTCATTAAAATGTAGATATCTGAAATGTAAGTGACACGTTAGCAACCGATGACCGAAAGTCTGGTTCAAGTCACCTGTCTGAAAATAGTTTTAAAAGGGAGTCACCTCTTGGATATCATGTAAACGTCGGGTCACCTAACTAAAATATCGCTATACCTCAAGTCATCGGAGTGAAATTTTCCCTATTACAATTAGTTGAAATTGATAAGATGTCTGTATGAACGTTCAATATATTACCAAAATAGTGGTGGAAAACCTTAACATGCTCTTCTCAATGATCAATCTAACAAGGGTGAAGTGAAATGAATCAGAAGATGTTCAAGAGAGTAGGGCTTGCGAATATCATTTAGTTGAAATGAGTCGGGAAAATATTCCAAGACAAATCAATAACTGCAGATAGTAGTAAGAATTATCTTGTTTGAGAACATCATTGGGTTAAAACTTCCCTCTTTAGATATCTCCGTCAAATTATTGTCACTTGTCAGGCTTTCTTTCCATTGGTATAATAACAAGTCTTAACACTCTTAATAAATCAAGCACCCATAGACTAGAACGTGGTAGCGACCATACTATCAGGAAATCAGACATTTATCTAGAGACTTCTGTGTAGCATACTCAAATCTGTAGTTCATTCATCCAGTTATCACGAAGAGATTTTTACAAATCCTCAGCAAGTCGTGGAAAGTCGATGCACGACTTTGCTGGCGAAAGGCTACAACATCTAAAGTGTCAAAAGACAGTTGTTATGATAACAATGCCAAGATTCGACTTGACCCATATTGTTACAATGCAGATCCTTCCAAGGGATGACTGGTAGACGAAGAATCAAATGGCTGGGTTTTGAAATTGAATTTTGTGAATGAACATCTTGCTTCCAGATCTTTTGCCATTAGTTGGAATTTTACTGCAACACATTCCTGGAGGATCACCAGAAAATGAGCCGTACCCATGTTTGGTGATGTTGAAGGCACAGAGAGTAAGATTCACAACTCTTTTTTATCTGCAGTATGCAATTTCCTCAACCATCTGTCGTGGTTGAGTACTGCGCTTACACTGTCAACCACCAAAATGATCTGCCGGAAAGATCCAATAATATACAGTTAAATCTTCCATTTGGACAACATATGAATGTACTAAAAGGTTCGCATATAAATCAGTATGCAGAGTGAAGACATGAATACAAATCAGTATTACCATCTGACATAAATAACACAAGTGATGAAAATAAAATGCTGTCATCAGGAGAGGATGTCTTTGAAACACAAAACAAAACAAAAATTGCTAGGATCCAAAGGTGGGCTTTAAAAAAAAAGAAAGAAAGAAAAGCCTACGCCTTTTGCCTGCGAAAAAACTCCTTTAATCTAATAACATGCAATGTTGCAGTGTACATCTTTGACCTAGAGAACTCAAATACTTAAAGAGTTGTTTAGGTATTTTCTGTTATTTTTTTGGTATATCTAGTCAATTTATAATGCAAACATAGAGAAGTTATTACGGAGTAAAGGTGCTGACCAGAGAACTATTGTTATATCACCTCACCCTCGAACTAGGATCCAAAGGTGGCTACTCTTGTAACAGCTGAGACCCTATATACAATTTCAGCTACATTAAGCCGACAGTCTTTGAAGATTCACACTGAGAATCCTAGAGTGTCCATTTCCATATCCAGGCGATATTCTAAGGCGATATACCAACACCCTCTTATCTCAAGAAGCGCCCCCAAAACACACTATTTCTATGCTAAAGCAACCATAACAATTCTCCAATCTGGTTCTATGCTTTAGTCAAAAATCTTCCAACCAAATCATAGGCTTTTCTGTTTCTGCCCTAGACCCTAGTTTGACCAGCTGAAATAACAACTGGCAAAGAGCCATCTGATTGTCTCTGCCTCTCACTTGAGGATTTATAAGGAATAGGGTAAGATAACCAAGGAAGATGAGGCAAGACTTCTACATTCCAAGCTTGAGGACCATAAGCAAATTAAGCCAGGCTTATTGAAGGAATAAGTTATGTAAGCCATGCAAATTAACTTTATTACCAAGATTGACAACAAGATTGACCTGGGCTTATTATCTTAACAAGGCCAGAAGCAAGATTTTAAAGCGCACTCCTAAACTTGAACATTGACATGTAATTTTGAATCTGTGGTCGAATACAGTAAAAGGTTCTTCCTTAACTATCAAGTAGACTGAACTAGAAACATGTTTCCTGACTTAGAGAAGAAAGACAAATAGATGATCACAGGTACACCAACTCAAGAAAACAAACCTGGAGGGCAGCATAAGCCATGGCAGTGGCATAGTAGAAATTTGCATTACCAGTACCCTGTCAAAAAAACTGAGTAAGAATCATCCAGTTCACGTAGTCTCATACTCTCTTACAAAAATGGTGGAACTACATGGGCATGAGAACTACATACCCTCCATATCCACAGGTTGTGCATAACAGGACTGAGGAGATTAACACCAACATATCCACAGAAGAGCACAAAAGAAAAATTCATATCTGCAAGACACCATAAAACTTATAAATGCATGTCCCACTTAATACTTGTAAGAAGTTTAGGGGAAAAAAAAAAAAAAAAAAAAAAAAACAGTTTTATGGGCTTGCCTGCTAACTGATTGATAAACAAGCCAAACAAACCTAGATACAGAGCTGAATCTGCAATCTGACCAATATCAAGTGAGAAAGAAACAAGCACAAATAAAGTTAGATTCAAAGCCTTATATATACATATAAAGCAAAAGGCATTTTCTACAACTACACAACCCAATCAGTAGCTCCACAAGACTTGAACAAATTATTCTCGCAAGAAATGCAGTTTCTAAGTTCAAGGTGACATGGTAACCATGGTTATCTAGCATACATTAGTAACGAGGAAGAAAAAGAAAAGGGAAAGAGGGGCAGAGAGAGATTGTAAAACAGAGGAGAAACTTCAGACTTAAGAGATGAAAGCAACAGTTGAAAGCATTTGATAAAGTGATGAACAATGAAGTATTACTTTTGAGAACCAGATCTTATTTTGTTTGAATAAGTAACAAAGAATATTATTGAGTGCTAGATATTCCTGAGCTATAAGATACCAGAGATGACTATTTGCGCATGTAGGACTGCACTGATATTTCAAATTAATTCTGAGGGAAAAACCTGGTCCATGCCAAGCAGAAGTCTAATACATCTATACTGATATTGTTTGCAAATTAAATGAAAACAAATGGGACTCACCGAAGGGTAAGACTTGAGCATCGAACATATTGCAATGAAGACAAAAGCCAGGAAACAAGGTCGATGCTTCAGTCGTATGGCCAACGGCAATATCATGAATAGAATGTTCATGTGGATCACTATAAGGAAGAAGTTTCTGAAAAAATCAAAAACTTCCGCAAAGAAGTACCTGCAATTAGCAAATCAGACAAGAGTGTCACACCGAGACTTATAATAACAACATTCAGCAAGGGCCCCACTGCTGGCAGGGTCACGCCAAAACTTATATGTTTAGCTGTATAATCACATATTCCTCCACACAACACATGATTAGGCACTCACCATAAAACACCTATATTTGGAGACAAATCTTCCACTGTCAGAATGAACCCATACGTCCTGGAAAAGAAAGTCACTCAGATCAGTCAAACACAGAATCCTATTTTGCCCTTTTCTGTAATAAAAAGCATCAATACAGTTTAATAGATAGACACTAAGTCATCACTATTTCCTTCCAGGGAGAATTGACCAAGAGAATCTGAGAACTTGTCCTAGAAATTCAATCGCTCCGTGTTTCCACTTAATTGTCTTCATTATATGACAAGCGTGTTTCTACATGATATTGTTAAAAGCTAATGAATACTAAACAAGAAAAAAGAAGGGCCACACTTTGGATGATGCTTTGAAACTACAACTTTTCCTACTACTACCCAGTACAAGGCTCCTGCCATGGCAACAGAGATACCCCTGCTAAAGAGGCTATGAAACTGGTTTTTAAAATAAGAAGGATCTTAAAAAAAGAGGAATATATAAAACAAAGTAACAAACTCCGCAGCCACGTCTAATTGAAAACAGCATGCAGCATTGTCTCCCAATTTGGCCTTGTACCAAGAGTGATGGTAAAAGAATACTCAAAGGTGATATGTCAAAGCAGTTGATCATTTAGAGGAAAAAAGCCAATTGATTCACATCAATGGTATTAAAGGGCAGTCAAAGATCTATATGCTTGCCTGCTAGCTACCTTTTAAACATCTCGCTCAAACCACCATTTTGTCTAACAGAGATTCCACACAGAAGCAGAATATAGATCGACCAAGCTGATGCCCACAACAGGAACTGCATTACAGGTTTCCAGGAAAAAGAACGTAATCCTGGATCAGTGTTTGGCCTCACATGCAGAGAACTGCTATTGCTGGACTGCTTTGCTTTCTTACTAGAACTATTCTTGGGGAACAACTTCTTAGGAGGTGCATCTGGCCCATAGCCGATAAGAAGGGTCAACTGGCACATAAAATACATTCTTTACATGAGAACTCTAACTAGAAGGAAAGGGAGAAAGTATATCATATCTTCAATGTAATGATAATTGGGGCAGACGAGATCAAGGCAAGAGGAAAATACCGGTATGATTAGAACTGCTGGATAAAGTGATATATGAGTTGCCAAGGCCCATGCAACAGCTGCCACAGGAATTAATCCTGCAAACATTTATTCCAAGATATTAAAAATGATAAACGAAGCATGTTGTATCGTTACTCTGAAGTAATCATTAGTTAACTACAGTCTGCTCAACAACAGAATCTGAGAATGTGACAAATAGCTATCAAGAAGAGTTCCAGCATTCTTAGTAGATTGCATGGACTCATGAGTAGCAATGAAAAGATGGAAAAGAAGGGATGAGATTCAACAAAGAAACTACACTTACAAGGTCTAATCATCGACGTCCCAGTTAAGTGACAACGACAAGGATAATAGTAAAGCATGAGATACACAAATCTGTATGACATTTCAGAAAAGACAACTACTATTTGTGTAGTTGCTAACTAGTGAAACCCATTTTCTAGCAATCATACACCTAACAAAGAAAAGATTGAGGTTGGGGTCGTTGACTTCAGCACCAATGCGAAAATGATTAACAATCATTCAAATAAAACAGGATTTTGAGAGACGACTTGTATAGAGGAAAATGGTTGCTTCTTACGAGTGCATGCTCCATAAATAGACAAAATCACAAGTAAGTTCTCGATCGGAGATGTAGACGATCCCACACATGTAAAAATCGTCAAAGGATTCCACAAGTAAACTAGAGCCGCGATATCTCCAGATGAGTAAATTTCTGAAATGAAAACAATTATGCAGCTAATTAGTTCAATGGGGTAAAGAATTTAAAGACAATTTAGTTTAGAGATACATTGCATGCATTCAACAGAGCATTGCTTTTCTGTACCAATCACAACTGACAACACAACAAAAAAAAAAAAAAAATATTTAAAATGAGCCCGTAGAGAAGTTCATATAACGTTGAATCATAAAAACAGCCAATGTCCTTCCCTTCTCCAAAGGGTCAAATTGACTGAACACTTGAAGGAAGATAGCCATCAGAGACCCACGTCCTCAAAAAATCATACAAGATAATCATATGCAAATGATAAGCTCACATAACTACACACTATCTTAGAGAAAGGTTGAGTGTTTATCCTTCGGTAATTTCTGATGTTAAAATATTAAATTGATAGCAAATTTCTATCAGATGATATACTGCATTTAACCGGAGAATAGAACAGCATCGAGCTTATTGCTAGTGGGTTGATCTGCACCTTATATATCCTTTGCAGGTGGGAAGAACTTGCATATTGGGTGTTGTTTTGTTAGTCTTGGAGTCTCAAATCAGAAGTCTTTTTAGGGTAGTTTTCGTGTTTGCCAGGACCTCTTCTACATGATGTAGTTTTTTTCACATACCCTTCCTAGAATGTAGAGTCTCTCCCAATGTTTTGTAGTCCACTTTGGTTTTGTGCCGTTCTTGGATTTGGTTGGTTAGTACCCTTCCAACCTAATTGTTCTGATATGTTTGTTGTCTTGGCAGGGAAAAAAATAGAGGCATAATTATAAGACATGCCACCAGCTACCATATGTCAATCACAGACTCTTGAGCATCAGAATCAGAGATAGCCCGGTCTTCAGAAACAGGAGGACCCATAGAAAGTTGAAAAACTGTTTAACGGCTCATATATTATCACATGTCTGCACACTTTATTCCTCATCCCCATGAACTCGGCACTGTTATTTTCAATTGGCATTACTGCATTGATCCAACTTACAGGGATTTCCCCCTTTAGGGAAAACATGCTTTTTCTAGATTTAAGCTTTACCATTGGAACTTTTTTGTAGTGGCACGATTTTATCACTTCGTATATGAAGGTGTGAAGAGGCATTTCCTACATCGAATTTAGAATAAAGTTCTCCACTCAAAAGTACTTGCTACTAAGTGACAACTTTTCCCTCCAATCCTTGCGACATCCACTTCCTACCTGTTAAAACTAATCTAACACCTATTCTAGAGTACCTTATGGTTTTCACTTTGGAGTTAACATTAACAGCTGTTATGAGTGGACTACTAGTGTTATTGATAATTTCATCAAAACTTCCCCATTCTCTCCTAGTGTCACTCAGAAAGCTTTTTGAGTTGATATTCCCTAAAGCTCCAGCAACTCAAAAATCAACAGGGATGCATAACATACCACCACTAATCCTGGTATAGCTACCTATTGCTCATGCAATCATTGAAAAAAGTTACTAGTTGATGCTTATTTACAAAGGGAAAAGTACAAGCTCTCATCAGTAATCTTTCCTGTCCTGAGGTGAGAGTTTTAACTACAGCAACCAAGTCCTTGAATAATAACCTGGACATTTTTCCTAACTTCCCCCTTCTTTATTTATGAAGGAAAGGGGGAACTAAAGGTTAATCCATCTTTGTTACTAAAATTCAACCTTACCTGAGGATTCCAAAATTTTACTAAGGCCTAGCGCTTTCAAACTCTGACTATATGCTGATTGAAGCTTGCGACCAGTTGCTCGAAGAAGTAATGCAGCAACAAAATCTGCAATCACAAAAAGCAAACTATATCCAAGTGTTGATATTGACATGGAAAACATTTAATTCCGCTTCAACATAAAGGAGACCAGGGAATTTAGCCAGCCATGTAAAAAACATAAATTCATGATATCTTACAGGCGCAATAGCAATAACATATTAAGCTCCAACTTTTTGCACAGCATTGGAAACAAAGGTAATACTTGACAATAACTTGAGGAGTTCAGGACCCAAACTCGGGAAGAAAGGGGTGCTGGAGGAATCAGCAAATTCATAGAACCAATGCTTAATTAGACAGGAAGAAGAAACAAACTTAAGAGACCTAAATCCTGACAGCTAAGGACATCATACTCCTTTCTTTACGTAAAATAGCAATATGTCACAGTGCTTCCCAGAGTTCGCAATAAATTTACAACGGATACAGCAGTAATCACAAGCAAATTTCGGTTTCAAATTCATTGTGATGACATAACATGATTAAGATACTCCATACATAACATGATTAAGATACTCCATACTGAGTAGGAATGTCATTGCTACTGCCTACACATCCCAAATACAAGCAACAGAAGGAAACTGATGTTACTCTTTTGTCAATGACAGGGCACATTAACAGAAGAAACCATCAAATCAAAGTTTCTGCAGCCCTCATTAACCAGTAGCAAATCAGAACTAGTAAATTAGTAACCATGTGTTTCTCAAAAAAATCCAGGAATTGAAAGAATTAGTGCTCAATAGTAGTATACGAACAGAAATGCTAGTCCAACAGCAATACACAAAGAAAAAAGAAAAAGGAGATTTACCTGCACAAAATATGACCTGGTTGCCCATCAATTCTGCCCATTGCATCAAATATCAACAAGTTAGCATCAATAGATAAGACATTAACAATGGAATCACTAACATCAACCAAAATCAGGGACCATATACCTTCTGACAGTTAGAGGTCCAAGCACAGAGAGCAGCAATGGAGACCCATGATACATAGATCCTAAAAAAGCCAAAAAAAACCCAGCTCAACAATGTTGTTGAAAAAATGAAAAAAATCAACACAAAATCATAAATGGGATTTGGGAAAGCAAACCAGCATAAGGGGAGATTAAGCCCTGCTTCTTTAACCAGTAACCCTCAGCCACTGCCCCAAAAATCCCACCCAGAAAAACAAAAAAGGGAAAAAGGGTCAGCATAAATGAACTTTGAACCAGCAAAAACATGGATTTTGGGGGGATTTCACAAAATCAAAGAGGAGAGAGAGAGAGAGTACAGCGGCGAAGGGAGGTGAGTGGGGTAGAAACTTCGGGTCGGGAGGCCAATTGAGTGAGATTGTTTGGGAAGAAGTAAATCAGAATTAGCCTGAAGATAATTGCTGTGATTGCCCATTCCCAGAATCTTGCCGGTTTCTTCTTCTTCTTGTTATTGTTCATCGTCGCCATTGACGATGGCGTTGCTTGGTCTCTTGCCTTCGTCAAAGTTTCAGTAAAGCACACTGCCGGAGAGAGAGAGAGCCGATGCAGATGTAATGTGGGCTTTTGCAGACAACAGCTCTCGTTTCAACTCTCAAGCAATACGTCGTCGTATTCTGGCCCATTTTCCTTTTTTTATTTTTTTTTATTTTTTTGGGTTGGGTGACAATAATTTGTTTTATTTTTAAGACTCCATATTTTGATCCGATCAATAATTTATTCACTGATAACAATATCACTATAAGAATCATTTCCCCAAAACCAGCTGTGTTAACCTCCTATGTATGATATACCCTTAAAAGTTTTCAAGTCTAATTGTATTTGTTGTACATATTTTATGTGTAACTTGGGATATTATGGTTTGGTGATTATCAATTTTATTCTCCTAAACCGGTATTATGCTGTGACTAAATAAAAATTCTATTTTCAATAAACTTATTTTGATATCCAACGATATCATACCCGGTTCATTTACCGGATATGGATATAGATAGAAGTGAAATTAAATGAATATGGATAAAGAAATATAGTAAATGAATATGAATATAGACATGGCTCCACCCGATCCATACCCGACCATTTGTCATCCCTATCCATAAGATTCGAAAATACACACCATAGCCCCGAAATCTCGTGGACAATCCATTTTTGTAGGTTATAATATTAGGTTGTGACACATTCAGACCATCCCGATAGCAGTTGAGTTTTTTCAAATTGAGGTCCATGGGTTATAAAGACAATATTATGGTTATAAAGACAATCTAAAAGGGCCTAATGCTCTTGTGATGTCTTTCGTAACGTCGTAACTTCATTTTCAACCAATGTTTCACCGTTGAAGCCCCAAAGTGGATATTTAGTATAGGGTCAATAAAGGTTGTTAGAAGCCCCAAAATAATCGCAGGTCTCTCATGTTTTTTTGAGGTCCGCATCCAATTTTGATATGAAATGGAACAGATTGGTCGTTGCACTTCTCGAACAACATGTTTATGGATTATATTTTAGATGCGTCATGTTCGAACAATCATGGGAGTTGGTTGAATTTTTCCACACTAATGCTCTTAGGGTATAAGGGCAATCCAAGTATCCACGATAGCCCAGCTGACCTTCCCTAATGCCCTAACTTTATATTCACCACGGTTTCAATTTAAAGCCTTATCTTGCTGTCAAAAGATAATCAAAGGCTATTTAGTGACCCAAAATCCGTCTACAACAATGTCTTACATCCCTCAAGGGTCCTCACTCAATATGGTTCAAAAATTTAACACATTGTTCTAAAGACATGTTTTCATCATTGGGTTATAACATTTGAATGGAGTACGTCAAACCATATCAATGATCACTGTATTGTTTTGGATACCAAGACTCCTGGGAAAACGATAATCAAATAGGCCCATAACCCCGATCAACTTTCTCTAACACCCTAACTTCATATTCACCTGTAATTTTGATGTCGAAACCTACGGAATGGGAGATTTTAATCTTCATATCATATCATATCATATAAAAAATAGTATTTATTCCAACATTTACTAAAGTACATAGGTAACACATAAAATAAAATATGTAAAAGCCAACTCTCATATTAATGTATGCTTTTTGTTTTCCACGAGTCCTTGCTTGGTGTTGTTTTACCACCTTTACCTATTTCACTATCCCCACCTTTGACTCTACTTGCATTGTAAGGCATTCCCCCAATCCTTGGCGTGGCCGTATTAAACAGCATTTCATTTCATTTCATTTCATTTCCATAGAACTCTCGCGAAAGAAAATCAAACAACAAATTAGCCCTCCAGGTCACTTCTCCACCGCTACCCCCAAATTACAACAACAAACAACAAACAACAAAACTTTACAATTCCCATCTCTCTCTCTCTCTCTCTCTTTCTCTTTCTTCTTCTTCAAGCTTTGCTATTGTTCTTCTTCTTCTCAAGAAACGCTGCAATGGCGACTGTCAATCGAGAAGCGATTGAGACTTTTATGAGCATCACCAGCGCTCCAGAGTCCATCGCTATACAACGCCTTCAGGTAATTGTTTTGACTTCCCGCAACTGAATTTGGTTGTGATTATCGATTCTCAAGTTCCGTTGATTAGGGTTTTTGATAGTGTATCTTGTATTTGCTAAATCGGTAGATACGAAATGGTTGTGTTTGATCAGTAATAATTGTGATTAGTTTCATCGGAACCTCTTCGTATGATGTTAATCTACTATTAGCTGGATTAATCTTTTCAGTAGTCTGCGTTCAGGAACTTGAATCGCATTTGCGGGATTGCTCCAGTTGGCTAAAATGGTCGGGGGTGGGCCCGTGTGGGTTACACTTTTAAGCTTTTCAACTATAGTCATGGATGACTTTATTGATTGATGATCATGATATGTTTTGTTCTCATCGATCATAGGAGCTGTGGGCCATTCAATCGCAGATGGGCGTTACTTTCAGTGGGAATGTCTCTGTATACATGTTGTCTAGTTAGGACTTTAGGAGTATAACTTTATGGCTGCAGTTTCATGGATTCCTATGTAGCTAGTGTGTTACCATCACTCAGAGTTTGTTCTTGTGTTAGTCTTTTTTATTTGTATTTGTGGTCTAGGTCTTGAGATCGTTGGTGAACGATCCTACTTATGGAATTTGAAGAATGTAACAAAGAATGTAACCAAGAATGTAGTGACAGGCTTCATTACATGCCTGATTTGAAGTATTGTTTGAGCTACTAAGTACAAACAACTACTTGAAGCCAATTTTGGGTGAAACTGAATTAGGTCTTGTTTGGAAGTTAGCGATTAGCAGTTAGCGGAATAGCCAAATAGGTTTGACTAGTAGACTGTATTAGCAGTTTTTGAAGAAGGTGTTTGGCAAATTAGCATATTGGATCAGTATCTTTATAGCCTTTTAAGAGAATGCTCTTCCAAAAAGCTAATGGATATAGGATTTTGGATATTTGCATATTGGTAATTACTAAAGAGGCAATTAATAAAGTTAGCATGTTCACCAGTCAAGCATGTTAAGTGCACTCCATTATGCTAAATGGTTGTTAAGATTTTGTTTCTCAAATAAGGCTATAGTCATTGAAGACCCGGTTTAATTGATCAAACTTTTTAAGTAAGTTGAGCTGTCCTTATAAGTAACTAGTGCATCAGAAAGAATGCAATTTAGCCATTACGCTAGTTCATTCTTTAGCATCCAAGGCCACATTGTGTAACGTGTGATTCATGTGGTGTAACACTCTGAAGCCTGGGCCAAGAGAGGATTTGGTTGGAAGAGAATCAGCCCATTTTTGATGTGACTGCACAAAGTGAGTACTTGGGCCCTTTATATGGAAATTAATTTGTATGTAGACATGACAAGTGTGTTGATCTTTCTTTAAGCTACTTTTTGATGTTTCAAGTTCTGGTTGCTTGCCTTTGACTTGGAAGACTTGAAAGACAGAGACCACAACCTTTGAGAGTTGAACAGACACTCATTTGCTTAGTACCATAAATAATTCCCGTACTAATCATTACTCTTTTTCTACCTGATGATTGTCCTTTTTTTTTTTTTTTCCTAAATCCTAATTGTTCAATCAGCTTGGTGCTGCATTTCTTTACAAATAAGACAAAGTAATACACTAATACTCCATCTCTCCTTTCTCTCTCAATCTGTCTCTGATAGTAAGCATCTTCAAGGAAGATAAGATTGAGCAATGTACTTCTATTGTGTCTGAGAGATACCTAATTTTCTTTACAATATTCTGTTCATCTTATGCTTGAAAGTTGACTTCAAATACGCACTTCCTTGATTAGTAGGTATCTCAAGACGGTTAACACTGATGTATGTAGGCGTTTGTTTGCTTAAGCCTCATACTTTGTTGATTTTATTTTCCATATCCTTTCTGATGTGCAGGAGTATGGTGGCAATCTTAATGAAGCGGTTAATGCACATTTCAGCGAGGGAGATAGAAATGTGTGAGTTCTTGTTACTCTTCCTTGCTTTCTGCATGACCCTCCTAAATGTTATCTGGCGCTGAATGCTGGCAACACTTCACTTGTACAGCACTGATAACGTCTTGTTTCTGCCTAGATTTAGATATAATTGCATTAGTCCCTTCACTGTTCAGTGTGCAGGAAGCCCCTTTAACTGCAGCTGCTCCACCAAATGATTTCATGGATATAGATGATCCCCCACAAATAGAGCGTCGTGGTCCTTCATCACTTTTGTCAGCTACGGGAGGGTTGAACCCCTTTTCAGTTCTTGATCCAACCTTTAGGAGTCGTCTGTTTGATGGTAGAAGCCTTTTTGATAGCAGTTCTGAGCTGGTGGGACGTGCCCCATTTGTATCTCAGCCAAGAGAAGTCAGGGAAATTCCCATAGAAGTCAAGGATGGTCATGACGATTCAGCTGGTCATTCTAGTCATCGTCCCAGGATTGAGGATGTTACGGACACATTACATGAAGAAGGGCCAGTAGTTCGTGGAACTGTCATACTTGATGATGAAGATGATGACGCGATCCCAGGGAATCTACGAGGCAACAGGAATGCTGAAAATATTTCCAGGCCAAGTGCACCTCAGGTTGAGGTTGTTGATACACCAGATTATGGGAATGATATAGAGGAAGAAATGATTCAAGCTGCAATTGAGGCTTCCAGGAGAGATGCCGAACTCCAAAATAAGCAGGTTGGCGTTATTTCTCCTTTTCCACTGCGGACCTCGTCTCAATCTATGTTGTTTACGGGTCTCATCTGAAAGCTATGTTGCATAACATTTTTTCTTTCCATTGTAGGACTTGGATGATGTTGGACCTCAGGAAAGGCCATATCAGCATGCTGATGCTGATCTTGCTCATGCTGTTTCTTTGTCCTTGAAGGTCAGTGATTTCTGGTTGTTTATTCTGTTGTCTGAAACTCTTTGTTGCTGTTGATGGACTTTGATCTAAGTCACTGATTGTGGATGCAGACAGCAGAACAGGAGAGACTGCAACAAGGGCAAGGTAGCAATGCTGGAGCTTCTGGATCAAATGCTGAAAAGACTGTTGACATGCCAGATCCGGGGAAGGTAAACGAACCGAATCTAAGGTATGTATATGGAGTAATAGATCGAGCAGGTCATCATTTCGTGGTGACTACTAGATTCTTTTGTGGTAAACTTGAACCCCTATCAAATATGGCATGGACGATCAAGTAGTGATATACTGTACAAACATATGCTACAATAAGAAGCTTATGGTGCTGTTTTTTTACAAGTTTTCATTCTACACTGTACTACTCGTTTGGAAATGGGCGTAGCTTAATTGATAGATACTTAGTTTGATTTGGGTCTCCACCAGCTTTTAGTCAGGGACTTGGTGTGTGACTGTATTTTTGAGAAGTTTTGGTCTACTTCTCTCACTCCAGAACAGTATTCCCCTCTTGAATCCTATGGGCTATCTTACCTTCTGAAATGATTCCCCCCACCTCCCACCCGAGGATTAGCAGTTCATATGCTTATATGGATCGATTAGACAAACTATTGCTGCTGTAAAGTCATACCCTTTCTCCATTACCACGGTAGCCTTATAAAATCAACTATTGCTCTTTCCGATTGTGTGGTAAAATTTCAACATTTGTTGCTTTGTCCATCCACTTAGAAGTTCCTTGTTTTTATCCTAATTCACAACATTAGCTCTCGTTCTCCATGTATACGTGAAAAGAGAAGCTTAAACTGGGATGAAACATTCATTTTAATGCTTAGTTTCTTTCGCTATTTGAAGGCCAGGGGTTGGTTCTTTTGACAAGCCTTCTTCAAGTCAGCATACAAAAGAAGCAGGAAGTTTATCCATCCAAGATGAAGTTGAAGAGTTCGATGAGCAACCACTCGTCAGGCACAGGTCCAGAAATAGATCCTCTGGTTCTGTGGAGGCTCCGAGGGAAGTTGGGGAGGCAGAGGTTGGCCCTGCGCTGAGTCCTCCACAACCCACTGCTGCTAGTCATACGCCTCTCGACGGGAACCCTTTTCCATCTGAGGTACTGCCTATACACTAGATCAACATAATCGGTATTTAAAGAAAAGGGAGTTCTGTCTTGAAATGTATTTCCATGAAGAAAATTAAGAGAAGAAAATAAAGTGAGAGTGGAAACATTATGCTGTTTGTTTGTCTTGACCTATCTACTCAACTCTTTCGTGTAGTGGGGAGGCATCTCCTCTGAGGAACACGATGAAGCAGTTATGTTGGAGGCTGCAATGTTTGGTGGAGTTCCTGAGAGTGAATATCGTGTACCATATGCACCCCATCAGCTGATGCACTCTGGAATTGACACAACTTGGGGAGCTCCTCGTCCTCCCTCACCAACTCTTGTTGCTCAGCGCGCAATTCGGGAACAACAGGTATGTTTTTCTGATTTCAAACTTTTTTGTGATTAATTTTTCTCACCTGACATTCTTCCTTTCCAATTGGTGTGCAGGATGATGAATACTTTGCTTCATTGCAAGCTGATAGAGAAAAGGAACTGAAAGCGATGGAGGAAGAAAAGGCAGCTAGGGAAGCAGCACTTGAAGAACAGAGGCGAAAGGAGGAAGAATCTCGAAAGAGGTTAGAGGAGGAACAGGTGAGATTTGGATAAATTTATTTTTGGTTCCATCTAACTCTTCGAGGTTTATGTGCTGCAAAGTCCCTATGGGCTTTGGTTCCCTTTTTGGTCGAAATCCTTTTCGCATTTTCGCCTAACTTCAAACCTAAAAATTTGTTTATGCTTTGTTCTTTATAATAATGTATCTTTATTTATGCCTTATTTTTGTTGAATTCATGCCCTAGAAAAAATTCGGGTTGGTTCTTGACAAAAGTGGGCCTCAGAGACCGGGCCTGAGCTCAGGCCAAATTTGGGCGGGGCTGGTCCAGATGTTTAGCTCTGTATTTTGTAGTGCAGTTTTGTGTCTAGATCAAGTGATTTTCATTTTTGGCATCATCTATTGTAAATTATTGCAACTGTAAATTGAAATTCAATTGAACGGAATCGCGTAAAACAACAGTCATTAAAATGCCTTATGTTTAAACAACAATTGCCACTTTTGTGTTGATCCTATCCGTATGGTTTTTGATTCAAATGATTTGTTTTCATTCTTCTGTTGTCACTCACAAATGTTTTCTATTGATGAGATTTGCTGTCCACATTATTCATCCATTTGGATGTATTTTTTTGAGCTGTAGTTATCATTCAGTGTCATCCCCCAACTCCTCAACTTTG